>OY735258.1:8385702-8484398 GCA_963457715.1 Argyresthia albistria
TTCAAATGCACTGGTAACATTAAATGGGGTTAGCGCGCCAATAAATAAAAAGAAGAAGAAAAACTTTTACTTGGACGACTTGCCGGACTGGCTTTGAATCCCGGTTGGGGTGGAAGAAAATAATCCTCTAGTTGTTATGTGAGTGACCGACGTCACTCTTTCTGAATCCTAGGACACAGTATCCTAGTCTGGGGCCAGACAGAAGCAACGTTTGTACCTGTATAAAAATATATGTATGTTTATGTGCCTGGTTAATAATAAAACACCAGTTATCTTTATACGAGATGAACTGGTTTGCTGGAAGAGATATCTTACTAGAGATAAGCTCGCCTTTGCACACCTTTACTTTGTATTTTCGTCCTATTGTAGCTTTTCTGTGTGCAATAAAGAAATTATGAGATGACGATGATGAACTCACCAGTAAGATGTCCCTCCACGGCGAAATGCTCAAAGTTCACCAACACCCTCTTCCCAGGTCGTGCGGTCACGAACCAGTTGCAGACGCGCGACGCGGCGCCGCGGGTGGGGGGCTCGTACGGCAGGGGGAAGCGGGGGGAGGTGATGACGCCCCACTCCGCGCCCGACATGTTGCCGCCGCAGTCGCCGAATATCGATTTGGCGGGCTGCGGATTTAGTTAAGGAGGGATATATCAGCGCCAAATGCCTCGTCATCTGTGTGACACGCATGAACGGATTAACGAGATTTCCACTGTCCCTACATCTACTATCTAGCAAAACCACAGCCAAGGGCTTGGGACAATTCGCGGGGGAAGAAGACCCTGTTGAGCTGCATTGTAAGGAGACATGAGAGGAGGGGTGTAGAATAAAGTCGAATAAAGAGAAGAACTGAATACCAAGTCACTGTCTGAGATAGCTTTGCACCATCGGTTACTCTGTCTCTTGGTCGCATGCCCAAGTTTTAATTGCAGTCTGTTGTGGCACCGAAATAACTTTGTGTTTGCCTACTCCTTGATTCAAGTTACCTGTGGAGATGTGGCAATAAAATCGACTTGGCAAATGTGTCAATAAAAGCAAACAGCACTCTGTCAAAAAGATATTTAATAGATATATCTTGGTTAGCTGGTCGAGCATACCTCAAAAACATATCTAGCCTTGAACCCCGAAGCGACATTAGTCCCGTCCGTCTGCAGCGCTATCCGCAGCCCTAGGGCTCCGCGCGGCGACTGCAGCGGCCCCGGCGTGGCGGTGCCGCACCAGCGACCGAGCGGCACCCGGGAGCCTTCCCGGCCGGTCCACCAGGCCTCCACCCAGTCTTCGATGCAGGTTGCTCCGCTGGTAATGGAGATAATAAGATTTTAAAGTGGAGTTCGTTGTTGGCTCTTGACAGAGGAATCGGTCACAAATTGCACTTCTCTAAATATTATAATAGAGCTACGTACTCATATTATTCATGTATGGAGGCTCCGTCGATTCAATCACGGTATTTTGGCCGTATTCTCAAAAAAAAAAAATTGCTTGAGCTGCAGTATCCTATAACGATCTGGCAATCATACTCAACCAACTCTGAGGAGCCAGCAAAATCATATAACAAACCATCATCAAAGATAGGCTTTATCTTCCAAAATCACTACGGATAATATATCCTCCTCAGAACTGAACGTCCCCCCATCCCCTTCATCATGCTCTGTATCCTACCTATCTAATCTAACATTTAACGTTACTCCACACATTATACCCACTCATCGTACGATGGGAAACAGGAAAAATGATAACGAGCGCATTGTACCGAATCGTTAACCCGCCCTTTACCGGAAGGGACGATTTCTGAAGTGCAGCCAGTGGAAGTTATCGTAATCAAAAGTAAAAGAATGGCTAATCCGGTGACCCTTGCGGAGATGATACGAACAATGTATGCATTTATTTTTTCCAGGAAACTTCTCGAAGCTCAGACGTCCTATACGAGGTATGGCGCCATCAGGATATTATGAAGTATGCTGCAGCTGAACACTTTAAAATGAAAATGTAGTCAGTGTAAAGACGAGTATTCTTTCGAGGTAGGTACGAAGTAATCAGATAATTCAGTAATGTATTACCCATTGATAATAAGAAAGGAGGATGCAAACTCTTTGGTATTAACAAGTATTGCCATAGAGCTACTGAACTGCGAAGGTTTATAAAGGGGGAGAACTTCATGGTGAGAAACGGCCAGATACTCTCTAAAGATTTTATCCTCTACAATAATTCCATCATACCTGTATTGGCCAGCAGTGGCGTTCCACGTATCCGCGCGCACTTTGAAGTGGTCGAACACGACCGTCACTTGTTCGTTGGGGGTCGCGTCCAGCGTGTATGTGCAGTTCATGCGGGAGGGGTAGTTGGAGGGGTAGCGGGGGGAGTTGAACTCTCCTCGCTTCTTCGCCTCGGAGCGGTATGTGAAGGAGCATTCTCCGGTCGGTGCTGCGGTGCCGGGGACACGATACTCTGGAAGGGGAAAGTCTGTCATTGTGAGATAGCGAGACACAGACAGCTAACGCTGGTCAAGTTACATTCCGGGAGTTATACAAACTGAAATGTATTCTAGAGCAGCGTCAATGTAATTTTGGCGCTGTCAGAAATGGGAATGGAAATCTTAATCATGAGAGACATGCAACATCATGACTTTTATTTAGTCTTACAGTCTTCAACGATCTTTTGGGCTGATGAGTGACGTTCACAGGTGGGCGCCAGCTCTACGCAACTTAATGCAACGAATCTGTCATCAACACAGATCTTCCATTCCTCATTGATCGTTGGATAGCTGTACTAACTTTGACCTGGAAATTGTGTATTCATGGGCATTTGAGTTTCATCATTAGCATTATTTTTATTAACCTGCCTCTGCTATCTACAGGAATGATATTCCGAATATCGGTCGGTTGTCCCCAATCCAACTCACTCACCAGTCTCAAAGGTGAACTTGGCCTTGAAACCCCTCCCCTGCAGCTCGCCCGAGCTGAACACCATGACCAGCCGGGGGCCGTCAGACACGAGGGGCGCGGGGAACGCCGGGGGGCCCGCCTTCCCCTCCCCGCAGAGCTCTGCGTCGTGCTTGTCATACGAGCCGTCTACCTCTTGACCGCGGAGGTAGACTTTTAGGTAGCCGTCGGGGCATTGCGTGCTGGAAGGGAAAGGCACCAGTTGCTCAAGTCAAGTCGACATAGACATAGTACATACGTTTATTCACTGAAGAAAACATGGGTACATCGACAGGCAATTTCAAAGGCAGGAAATCGACATTAAATTGTAGAAGAAAAAGTACCATTTATATCAAAAATACTTATTAGTCGATAAATAAATTTTTGTTGAACGAAGCCCAGACGACGCGAAAATCGATTACGAGAATTAGAGACGCAACGATTTTAAATTTAATTTCGTTACACTTTCTATTTACAAATTCAATATTAGCTGGCACAAAAGTTTACTTATTTCTTAAGATGCCGTACTAGGCAAAAACGCCTTTAGCTAAACACAAATCGCTCGGAATTATGAGTATTTCTGTTCGTTTTTTCACTACCTCGTGTTTTCACTACACTTTCACGAGTGTCAGCGTTACTTCGGTTTCGCATTCGCATAAACGTAATTTGATTAATTTTGCTCGATAGAAAAGGTTTAATTACCTTTTTTTAATTACCTATTTAATATCCACTAAAAAAATAAGCTGAAGATGAAATTCGGAGTTCTGATTTTGAAGACCCCCCCCCCCCCCCCCCCCTTAACTACGGTGCTGCAAGTGCAGGCGAAGTTTTTGTTTTAAGTCACTTGGGACGGACTCCTTTAATTTCTTTACTGAAAATGTTTAGCATAACTACTGAGAAAAACTTACTCTGGTTTTGGTTTGTCTCCTTTCGGTATAGAAAAATTCTGGAATTCTAGGCGCACTCGTTCTAAGTTTTGTGAATCTTGCATACCATATATAAAATACCTGAAAGATGAAAAATCAAATATGTTTATGCATTTCTCCCTTCTCCTTATCTAGATGTATCAATTAGTCAATCAATTAGTCTCATCATCAAGTCTCATAACTTTGTTCATTAATTTTATTTCTCTATAATAAATGAACGAAGTTATGAGATTTTACTTGATTCAAAGCGGAGCGGGTAGGCATAATATTTGACATTGAGAATGTGTTGCCTTATGAAAAAAGTATCTGATGGTACTCACCTACAAACAACTTTTTGTATATAGAGGAAAGGATAATTTGGATGGTAGATATAACCCGAAGACTCCTTTTTACTGAGGATCTTCTGGTCACACTCGGAGCCCCTAATGTGCTCAGCGTCGTGTTTACTTATAAAATCTGAAAAACAACGGAGTCTACTTTATTTAGGACTTTATTGGGTAGTCAGGGGAAAAGAATAGTTTGGGTCTACGGCAGAGAGGCCTTTGGGAGTATTGGTTCGGAGTCAATAAAAGGGACGGAAAATATTGGCGTCCGTGTGGACACAAAAGTCCCTGCCTTGTTGCGCTCATCGAGGATTAAATACGGAGTTTTACTCAATGTTTAACTTTAACATCTTAGCGTCACCCACCTCAGATTAAGGAAGGGTGTGTATAACTTTGTGTTACTGTGACTGCTTCGTTACCCTATCAAATCCATGGATTTTTATGGAGGAGCGCGTACGGAGTGACTTTTTGTCGCCAGAGATTCTCCGGTGACAAAAATGAGCAAATCTATTTCACAATGAATCTTTTAAAAACGAGCGCACTTTTCGACCGATTTTCGTTCGTTATATTCAAATCGCTCTGCAACGATTGGTCAGAACCACTCGTTGCGCAAGTCATTTATTACACGAGCGAATGAAATCTAGAGCTCCTGCACCCGTAGCATGCCGAATGTGGGGGAGGTTTTGTCGCGGAAGGTGAGGGACAGGGACAGAGACATGTAAAGCGCTCTGTCCTTCACTCTCTCGCGACGCGACCCCCGCCGCGGAGGCAAATACAAATACAAAATACAAAATCATTTATTCACTAAAATTATTTCCATTACAAAATATTATTGGGGCCTTGTACTAGATCTGAGGCAGGCATGCTACGCTACGGGTTGGTTGCGCTGCTGCACACACACACGCACCTAACTTAACGAAACTCTCGGAGAACTCGAAGATGCCCTTGAAGCCGCGGTTCTGCGTGTTGGCGGATCGTGCCAGCGTGAAGAAGGTGACCAGCAGCCGCTCGTGGCGCGAGTACAGCACCAGGTTGCGCTGCTGGCCGCAGTAGGTGCCGATCACGGCTGACGTGTTGTCGGGCCCATCGTACACGCGCACCCAGTCGAACGGGCAACTGGGGAGAAATTAACATAAGCTCACGCCCGGTTTCCAACTGATTAAATTAACAGGTTGGTTAAATCAGCTTCGGCCAATCACGTGTGGCTATAGAGACATGCAATTTTGTACAGGGGTTCCTTATTTTTTAGCGTAAGGGCTAGGAGCCTTCCGTATTTAGCGCGTGCGAAGCCGCGGGCAACTGCTAGTCTAACTAATTTCACGTACCCAGACCACACAGGACACGCAGAACAGATTATGCAAGGCAGGGCAGAAGACGTCTTTTGTTTGTCAAATAATTTCTGCATGGTTTGCGTCGCCTGCGTTTCATACGTCCAGCCGACGTGATAGCGCACGTGAAATTAGTTAGATAACGTTATTTGCTTATTATTTACGATTGACCGAAGGGATAACCGATTAGTATTTAGCACTGTAGGTCGATTCTGTTCTCTTAACATATCATAACATTGTTAACATCATTTTAATAATTATTAATGTATAAGAAATAGTGCAGTTACATTTTAATTGTAATTATAATTAAAATCACTTCCTTTCCATTCCTTTAAATTGATGTTTCACCAAATCGATACCGCGTACTTTTTTTAATCTAATAGAATACAATTAAAATGTAACTGCACTTTTCTGATACACGTATAAAACTCACATATGCACCGCTTTGTGTGTACATTGGAAAATACCAGTGGTGGTGTTATTATATTAAGCTTCTCGTAACAGCGTAGTCACGTAGCAAGCGTTACGTGGCGTTCGCTGCTACGCCAACGTGCTACGTACGGCGTTACGAAACGTGGTTTACTAGATTAGACCCGCCAAAACTCTGTGCATACAAAGTAGACACTATTTACATGAAACATTGAAATCCTGTACAAGAGCTGTCGGATTTCGTAATTTCTCTATTGTACATGACATAGATGCAGATAGCTTATAGTAGAAAGGCGTACAAATGCGAGCTTATCTCTAATAAGAGATTTATAACTGCCGGTTTCTTACGTTTTCCCGGGTAGGAGGGTGAGAGCAGGACTCACACCGACTCCTCACCTCATATAGACTGATTACCAACCATATCATATAGGCTTATAAAACTCACTGCGGCCCGCCGAAGAAGAGATCGAAGTCGCGAAACTCGAGCCGGATCCGCTGGCCGGGTTGACCGTGGAACTCGTAGTTGCAGACCACGTCCTTCGGGTAAATCCCCGGGTAGGTGGGCGAGAGCAGGAAGCCCGTGCGGCGGCGGTGCGCCTCGATGCTGAACGAGCAGGGTGTGTTGGGGATGGGCGCGCCCACTTCGAACTCCGCTGCGGATGAATATTGCTTGTGAATCTACTGTCCGATTTCTGAATTGAGAATTTTACTGATTACACTGATAGATCTGTTCTGTCTCTGCAGATGTCACAAAAAGGAACGTGACAACACGAAACCTACTTGTATTAATTCAGTGAATTTCTGCAACGCCTGATGTTTCACTCGAGAAACCAAGAAACCTTGATGAAACGTTCGGCTTAGGCTGCCCCTGATAAAATTTGACAGTGCTAGAAGTGCCAGATATATCCTAAGATGTGGCGTGAGACAGATTGGCAATATAGAGTGGTAGAGGAATCTTTTGGCACTTGCGTGACTCTTACGCTTAATGACACAACGTTAATTTCCTATTCCATCCAAGTTTCACAAAAACTAACAAACCAACATACCGTCACGCATTCTCCATGCGGTATCGCAGAGGCACAATGTGCCCACTTTTAGCCAGTTATTCAAATATTGCTTGACAGGGGTCTATCCTGTCGCCGCAGCTATGTAGTAAAAAAGGTTTCCAAGTTTCACAAGATCAGATAGATCACTTTAGCAGATGCTCACTGGAATTGATGAACTGGTAAGTCCCGGTGAAGAGCGTGGGCGGCGTGTAAGTATTGTCTGTGTAGAAGGAGAGAGCGACCGCTCGGTGGAGGCTGACGCGGCGGCGCGGCGGGATGGGACCGCAGTAGCGACCACCGAACGCGGAGTTGACCAGCTCGCTCGCCTCCAGAGACGCCATCTCGGAGTAGATGTCCATGTACTCGTGCATGCATCTGGGGTAGATAGATATTTGATGAGGTGAGACGCCTGACACTGGCGGGTGATCGGTCTTCTATTGTAACTATTTCACCCAATTCGCAGTGTTTGAGCGCTGGTTACTGTTGGTTGAGCTGATTTCCTACCCCAAATCTACCTGTTCTTTTATTATGGTAAACTTATGGCGTATTACCATTCATCGGCAGGAGTTATGTATACCTGATCAGAATTGATGATAATCACATCAAACGTCTGAAAACATTCAGCTAGAAAAGTTAATGTTTTGATTAGGTTCTTCTAAACAAAAAGAAAAATGATCATCTGATTTTAAAGCATACAAACATGTTTATGATATACCTTGAGAAAAGTAAAACCGCAGTAGCTTTTAGTAACATGACAAACGGTAGGTAGCCCGGTTCATATGTAAATTTTAGTTTAGTAAACTTAGATGTTTCGTGAAAGTCTCGCGAAGGAAACTCTCAGCAACAGCATAGTTGTATTCAAACTACCAAGAGAGCGTAGTTACTGTGACGGTCGTCGACTCTTGACAACAGCTGAGAGCCATCCCGCTAGTAATAGGGATCGTTCTACTTACACCTGATCATAGTATAACCAAGGTATGACCCTCCGCTCCGCTTCTCACCTAACGATTACGTCATATTCCTACACCTTCACCCGCGTCAAATAGTCCATTGTTATAAGTTGTATTAAATTATGACGTCAGCTCAGTTAGGTTGTGAGGAGGGTCTTACCTTGTTGGTTAGACTATGCACCTGACCTGGGTGTGAGTGAAGTTGAGCTCAAGACAACTCGGTTTGAGATTTTATGCAAATGCCGTCAGATAACAAAATGAACACTTCAGCGGAAAAGAACATTTTGACATTTGTGTCACTTTCGGGATATAAATCAGCAAAGATATTGTCTCGTAAAAGGCCCAACAAAGTTTGACCCAATTCAAGGCGTAATATCACAATAGGGCTCAAGGGTGAAAAACATGTTTGTTTCTTGTATCAGACTGAGTTATTGGCCATTGGATGTAAAGACGAAAAAAGTAGTGGTTGTAAGATTACTTGCTTTGCTCGATATGTTACGAATTACGAGATAAATTTTATTTTCTCGAATTAATTTTGAGTTCATTTAAATAGGCTGTTGACAAAACACCGATAATAAAAACAAAACTGGTAATAACAGAACTAACCGCCCCGTAATTTCTGTTCAAATTAAAGGAACACAAAAACATTGTAAGAGTAGGTACGTTTAAAAGTTTTAGGTTCCGCGTCCGGCTCCGGGGAATGTTGGATAAGGTGCCAACGAATAACAATAATAAAGGTACTTACGATGGTAGCTCTCCCACTGCGGCTCCACTTTGGACAAAAACACAAACAATTAATACAGGCAAAAAGCAGCTTTCATTTACATAGAAGTAAATGGTTTTAGTACATAAAACTATGTAATTTTGCGAGACTTACAATACATATAGATACCGTAATTTTGCTCGTTTACACAGATGGAAAATGAACATACATAGAGAAACTATTTTCATGTAAGAAATAGTTAAAATACGTACTTAAACAAAATACGTTAAGCGATATTACATTTACATTCCAAAACTGATTTTACTTAGTGACATGTTTCTGCCATCATAGCAATGTCCATAGCATTTTATTTGACACACACAACATTATTCCTTTACATATCTTGAATCTCTTTACCAGCACTGAAAGAATCCTTGCTTTGATGTTTCAGAACTCCACATAATGTTCTCGGAGCTCCGCAAGCCTCGATTCTCCTCTGATATTAAACTGCAGTTTCTCACGAATTTCTTTCGCGGTAATACCTACCGACTTCTATTAGGTACTTTAGAGCTGGCTCAAAAAGCTGCAGGTTGCAGTGAAATAAACTTGGAACTCTTTTAAGATTAGCGTTTGCTTGCTAATGTCGGTAACAAAGTCGACATACTAAAATGTGTCTTTGTATTGGAATATTTCACTAGCTACGCCAATCGGGCACGACAAAAATCATCACAGTCATGTTGACGTTGAAGACATCAAAATAGGGCTGTTTTAAGCGCAGAGTTAGATGTGTCTTTATACGCTTTACTTCCATTCGGTCTCAAGCCCCTTTGACCAGATATAAAAGCATAGACCCACGTTGACCCATACTCTAGCGGTTTCCCCCGGAGTCAGCACAGACACTGGCGGCGCTGGTTGTTCTACAAGGCATATATGTCCGTTGCCTTGTGTCTGTAGTGTACAAGTCATATGTCCGTTGCCTGTCTGTTGGGGTACTCACTCTGGCGGCTTGCCCCTGAGGTCGAAGGTGTAGAAGGTGACTAGCACGCGCTGTCCCGGCGCCGCGAGGAAGGTGTACAGACACTGGCGGCTCTGGTTGTTGGGGTTGATGAGCTCGGGCGCGTGGAAGGAGCCGTTGCTGGCGCCGCCGCGGCTCACGAAGGTGTGGTCGCACTCTGGAAGGCCAGAGACAGTTGAAATGGAGTCAAAGTTAAAGTCCCTTTATTTCTGTAGTATGAAGTGATGAGTTGGCTCTATGGGATACGGAGTGGAGGGAGAGCGCTCAGGATCGGATAGAGTGGAAAAGGGAGAGAGAGGCCTTTTGTCCAGCAGTGGGACATAGCAGGCTTGTAATAATTCCTAATAATAATAATGAAATATACATAGATCACTTCGGTTTTTTGCTTCTTCTCTACGTTGGATCACTGTGGGAGAATATGTGGTTGCATTCTCGGGTTTTTGGAAGAAACCTCTAGAATTGTGTGCTATAAATCGATGTCACAAAAATGGTTTCACCTTTATCAAATCTGTAATTTTCAAGCGTTTGATATTGATCTCAGAGCCGAGAGTTGTTTATTAAGACAGGCCTAAGAAGAGGCCCTTATAACTACCTTTGCTTCCTCCGTAAAAGCCGGGGCAAAATCCCAAGTCTGTTAAAAGCCTTTTCTTAAGCCGCAAGTTTTAGCGGCCATTACTAGCGATTAGCTACTGCGGCTGTGGCACTAATACAGCAACCAGGCAAAATGGGAAAATGCCTTTCAGTCGAGTAGACCTAATGCGTAGAGGGATAAGATACATTATGACTAGGCAAACTGAGAAATAGGTCTGAGGACGCATGTCGAAACATTCACACCTACCCTCAGCAAGTGAGCAGTCAGCACCTATCTGTCCCTCGCTCGGAAACTGACAGATCCTGCATAATCTTCTGCTATAATAGGCACTTTATTTGAGCAGTAGTTAGTTAGTTTTTGCCGATGTTCGGGTAATCTTCAAGCATACTTTTATCATATTTAAAATATATATTTTTAACAAGTGTTTTTAAGTACTACTCTTAGGCCTGTAATAATGAATATCTCAGGTACGAAAGTTTTGTAAACACGAACTTGCGAATACGTATGAAATTAATAATATCCAAGAATGTTTTATTAATTCAGGACTAAGTACGTAGAAATTACATGACTCATGGTTCACTCACTCCTATTTAATATTTTAACATCATCACCTGGGACTTTGGAAAGGCTTTTAAAAGCATTCATTATGTTGTCTATTTTTTAAAAGGTTGTTTTTGTTACGTGCAGCTGTGTCCCTAGGCTTCTAGTGCATTAGGCTGATTACCTAAATATAGCTGTGATAATTTATAATACATATAACTATCTACTTATCCCGTGTAACATTAGCAGGTGCCTAGACAAATTAGTTTATAACTCTGTTAAACATAGAGTTTGCATCCTCCTTTATTATCTATGCTGTTAACCTTTCGTCAGTGTAAATGGTCGAATCGGGCAGATAATAATAGAAAAGTAATAGTTATGAAGTACCTACGATGAGAAGCCATAATAATATATAATCCATATTTTTAAAGTATAAGACGGTTTGCCTAGTCTTAGCAGCTAAAAATGGCTAGAATCTGGCTTTTCTTTTAGGTAATATAGAACGTTTGGTCCGCAGAACACTCATCTCGTATCTGAAGGATCTTCAACAGGACGGATTTATAATGAGATTGTTAGTGAGTAGAATTCACAAATTGATTCAGCAATTGTATTGTCCTTTTAAAACCTTGCTTTTCATATCTAAGTAAGATTATGTATCTGATTAACCCCATTTAAAACAAATCCTCTTATGTACCATTTCTTGAGACCAAAATCCTTAATCAGTTTGATTTCCTAACTTGCTACCTGCTTCTCCCCAAAATGGCTAGGAAGGACATAATTGCAGTACGAATTGGGAATCAAACAAAGTATCATCTTAATTCTATAGCTGCGGCAATAAATTAGGTTAGGAAAAACCTTTAGTATATGGATGTCTGGAAAACTGTTTCACTAAGCCCCAACCCCTCGCTTTGCTGCCCTATCTCAAAGTGGAAGATGTTCAAAAGGTAGAATTGACGCTTCGCTGGTTCAGCATTCAGAGTGAGACGAACCTCACTCTGAGCTTAGCTTCCTTTGAGCACGGACCCGCGTGTATCGTGTGTGCTGTAACTAGAAAAGCCAACGAGATGAGATGAAAGAAATGCCATTAGAAAGCCGAGGAATTAGAAAATGGTGAAGTAACAACCCGGTTAATAACAATGAACAACGATTGGGCTTGCACCAAACTGAAAATAACACAGAATGAAGGCCGATCTTAGGTATCGGAAACGAATATTACATACAGCATGATTGAACCAGAAAATAGTTCCTCAATATTCCTCATTTTTCTTTGAGCCAACCTCACATTTACTCAGAGCAGATACTAGTTCTACAAGATAGTTCTGTCGAATGCATGGATCCACTTTGTTCGCGTGAAAGGATATGGAATCTTGCTCAAGGGAAATGAACAGTACCGAAACCGCTATTGGAAATGTGAGCACATAGTATTCTTCTGGATTTCTTGAGTGTCTGTAATACCAAAGCGAGATGCCGTACCTGTTATTGAACGTCAATTAAAATGGCAAATTGTGATGGAAAAGATTGCATTTCAGGAGGGTTTGTTGGGAACTTTAGGTAGTATCAAGTTATTCAAACATGTAAAAACCTTAAAGAACATGTAAAACCTTAACAATTATACAAACTTAATCTTATAATAAAAACCCTTTTCTTCGAGCCAATCCAGTGTTACCTTATAAGTTCTACTAACAGCTCACTCAACGGCAGCAACGGCAGCATGGGCTTAGTTCCTTAGTAACAGATTAAAAATGCCCCATTAAAACTTTTTCTGCCGTCCTCGTTGCTAAGTACGGCTTACCTACACACAGCCTGTGGCAGACTTCGTTATTAACTTCATTATCCGAGAGTAATTTTCTACATCACAAAATACCAACGTAACACGCTTATCGTTCTATCAAATGTGCCAGTACGAATTCACAAAAACAAAGAACACCGGTATTAATAATTTGGAAACATAAACGGTTTGACGATAAGGGTTATGTGATGGGGGTATATTGTGCCAGGGAGGGGTGCGTTTAAAAACCTTTCTGAATCGGAAAAAGGTGGATACCAAACAATTTTTTTTTCCAATTTCGTGCAACATCATCCTTGAATTTGGTAAATTAACGACTTTGCATTTCAAATGCCTTAAAATCAATTTGGGAAATTATTACGGAGTTAGCGATTTCCAAATCCAAAGCTGAGCATTGTTTCTGCGCTGTTTGCTTTTGGGTACTATTTGGAAAAAACCTTGTGCAGTGGGGGCAATTCGAAAACATTTAGAAAATATTGATAAAATAGGGTTAACCACAACATAACAACTCCGCAGAGACCGCAAAGCTCATTGGTAAATATTTTTCGCTCGTGGTCTATACGGTCGTTTTGGTAACTTATTATAGTAATGTTAAGACTACAGGGTGTAGTTAATAGACACGTACTTGGAAGTTTAGTGGGCGAAGGTTCGGCGAGGGAGGGCAGACTCGATAGCTCCGAGGAGTCACCCGCCAACACTGCACAGAAATACATTTATTATTCGCTTCAGGTAGGTTTGATGCAGAAATGCACTTACTCAAAGGGTAACAGCCAACAAATTAATGCTAGAGAGGTATTTGATGACTAGCTTTATCAAACTAAACGGCTAGGAGCCTAACTGTTCAGAGCACTATCTAGAAATCTGGACTCGTCGGAAAGACTTAATAATAAGATGGAAATGAAAATGTTTTGCAGTTTTGGAGAGTTTTGGATACATGGCGTTAAGGATTGCTTGCCTCAACACATGTAAATAAATTCTGAATTTCACCAGCACAAAAACTAAGCAGATGAAATTAAATACTGCGGCAAATTTTGCTATTAAACGCTGAATGGTATTACCAAACCATAAGCTAAGTTTTAGCCAATGGTTTTAGAGACACGCGACAATAAACTGAAGAAACCATATTCCGATATTCCAATTTCCACAGCCATTCATCACGGTCTCTCTTCGTAACCAGGCACGAAGAACTCATAAAAGTATTCCCCTAATGAAGACAAATTATGCACCTCCCGACAAATACTTCAAGTATCTGCACTACATTTGGAAACTTTTTGGAACAAGAATTTATAAATAGCAGCACAAAGTTCACCCTTTTCTCGAAGGAGGTTGAAACTCGGAATTGTACTATAACTAAATAAAATAGGTATACTAGACTATAGCTTGACTATAGCTACATTCGTCAACGCCGGAAAACTTATGAAGTCTAGCAGTTGAAGACAGAAAGTTTTGTAGGTTGTTGTTTGCTGTCTACGGAGAATATGATTTAATTCATATGAAGAAATTCTACACTTTTGGACGTGAAGCAAGACTTCGAATCGATTAGTTTGTCGATATTTGATTACCTAATACATAACTTATGAAGATTTCGTATGACTTCCCCGCCTAGACAAGTTAATTACTTTGAATATAGGGTATACAAGTTAGATATTGATAAGGTACTTTTAATGTCGTCACGTCTTTACCTTTTTTTCAATTTAGTTGATTGCGCAAACAATTTCCACTCTTGTTTTATCTTTGCAAACTACCGAAATTGAATTGTTTGCGATTGAACAATCGTGCTCGACAATGCAATCAAACTCAATCAACTCAAGAACGACAGAATAGATGCGAGTTTGCATTCGTTTATTTGAAGTATTTAGTCCTGAATGCAAACGACAACTCAAAAGTTCACGTCCACTACTCAAAGTAGGTAGACGCTGTCTCTCGCTAATGAATGACAGCCACAGGTTGACATTAAAGCGGCACTTTATGCGGCAGCACAGTCAGTTGTTTTCGGACATTTATTACATTTGACTCGGAAAGAGTTTTTATTTTTTTAAAGGATAGACAAGTACGCCATAAGCAGAGTACAATATAAATACGAGCATCACTCACTTGGCAGGTCTCCTGTTTGTTCTATCCATCATAGCCTTTCCTAAGGGACTTTATCCATTACAAGATGATGAACGCAGAGGCCCACATGTGACATCAAAGTATTAGGCTTCTTTACACCTTTAATAAATTCGTATTAAGTGACGCAAATTCTGAATAATTCAATTTTGTAGTAATTCCACCTGCTTCAAGTAAGCAAGACGACAAATACACAGGAGAGTGACAATGAAGAGACTTCGAATGGTAGAAATTTTGATTATAATTTTCCTTCATTTTCTCTCCTAAAATTGATATTCTCGTCGTGATCGTCGCGTTGTCGTCACTGAGCAGTCATTATTCTAGGAGAATTGGGTCCCTGGGCTGTAGCATGCTGCCAAGGCGTGAATAACTTGTTGTCTTGCACAAGGATTGGGGCACCCAGCACTTTGGGTACCTATCACTTGCTGGTCACAATCAGGATGTTTTTAATAGGGTTGGTGTGAGCCTCACTCGAGCATCGCCTATTCTGTTTAGAGACTGACCGCGGAAAGCGGGATTTTGCGCCTACCCAAAGGTTGTCTGTTATAAGATGAGAGTCATTAACCATTTCTAACTTTGGTAGCCATGATTATCGACTCTACTATTTAGTAATTTAATTTGATACACTCCTCTATAAAAATCACCTACCAATCACAATACCTAAGTAAACAATCACAATACGTAAGTAAAATTTCTAGTTGCGTTTACATTTTTTTACTATTGGAATTGACTCTCCTGCTCTCCTTCTAACTTTGTTACAACCTTTGTTGGGTTGAACACATGATGTTTCCGCAACACGTTTGACTATACATAAGTACACTCACGATCAGGTTTAGTTACCCCTGTGCATATCATTCTAGTCCCTATGACAAACAAAATAAGAGCGAAGTGTAACTGTCCGAGATTTCTATGTTTGAAGTTTGACTCTGCATAGAAGTGGAGCAAAATACCCATTTTGTATGTAGAGGTTTTAGCAGTTGCCCGTTCCGATATGAGTTTTTACAGTCTAGCAATACGGTTCAACTTGATGCAAGGGTTTGTCAGTCAAACCTGGCTTTTGAAACGTGAAAATTTTAGTAGTTTCCTCTAGCGAGTCTGTGACGCAGTAGGTTTATTGGAGGAAGGTTAGGTAGAAACCGAGTCAACACTAATCTCGGATCAACTTTGACATTCCATAGAATTTGTACGGTCATCCTCGTACTCCTACTAAATACTTCTTATACCTACTCTTACTGAATTATTCCTTCTGAATTGTGTAGTTTATCATGAGGACATGGGTGTCCTTGTTTTATCATGAGGACATGGGTGTCCTTGTTTTCTTGCCATGCATGAGCCATGAGGATGTTTTTTTTCTATAGAACGTCAGTTACGAAGCTATTTTACTTTATTCTTGGTGTAAAATTACAACGCCCAAAAATCTAATTCATCGTTATTTCAGAGGGTACATATCCATACATAATTATAGAGGTATCAGATTCAAATTGAAGAATAATTAATACAAATTATCGAATATTTATAGCCCGTCACAATTAGCTGGAAAGCGATAAATAAATAAATATTTTCTGCTATTATCACTAGCTTTTTACACGCAGCATAATTTTTATTAGTCGCCCCCTACCAAAACACCTCGTTTATAATATATTCGGCTTCATTCAAATAAACCTCTCAAAAGGTTCCAGCAAAGGGAGACCAAACTTTTACACCCTCTCTTGCCTCTACGTCGCACACAGAATTGTGTCGGACAACGGAAAGAGTTTGCCGGCCATTAATTATTTTACAAGCCATCAATCATAAGTTTAGTTACCCCGTCTAACTAATACACAAAGTAAAAGAGACTCTGATTCTAAGACAAAAGGAAAGGATTAACTTTTGCCGGTTGAGAGGTCTCTAATTGAGACGTTTTCTTACAGTTTGAACAATTTTTAGGTATTGAATTGAGTTCGTTGCTTTTGATAGGAATGTAATAAAATATAATTTCTAAGTTACTACACAGATTAATGTTACTTTAAGGCGGTGTCCTAATAGAACGCAACCACGCGATTGTCGCGCGAGCAAGCCATGCGACCATAGCGTGAAACCGTGATCAAACATTATGGATGCTAATGACCTAATTGGTATACGCGCGATGTGCTCGCGCAACCTAAGTTTTTGGTCTATTCACGCGATTTTTGAATTGCTTGCTCACGCCACGATCATCGCGTGGGCGCGTCCTATTAGTTAGAACAACGCCTAAAGAAACTATAAAATGACCTGCAGCCAACTCCTGGGCGTTCCCGTTACGAAACTACTACGCAGCTACGCCGTAGCACGTAGCAATGTTAAAATTAAATCGAAGACTGACACTACCCTTTTGGGGATGCAGTTCCTACAAATCCTATTTATATTTGTGTGTGATAAAGCGCAAAATCGTGTGACACAAAGCAAGTAGGCTATGATCGAACTACCGCCCGCCACCGCCGCCGCCGCCGCCTTTCGCCGGTCAGTTACCTGCTGTTTAGAATATACCTACCTACCTGCGTTATTTATTTGTCTCATTGTTTCAACCCGAAAACATACTTGGTTATTATTATTTGTAATCCATTTTTCAATTCAATTGATGTCTAGTTTATTTAAGTATTTCACATAAATCTGAGTTATTTGTAAATCTGAGTTATTTGTAAACAACATACCTACACAGTTGTATTTGTTGGTTTGTGTAATTTCTTTATTGTACCACACAAAACAGATATACAATTAACTTACGCCGATCGGAGTAAGACATGTGCGTACAATAAAATATTAGTTATTTTATAGGTACAGTCTGGGACCTGATTGGCTGGGCCAGCCCGGCTAGTTTGGTTTTTGGACTGTACACACATACTTATAAGTCTATTGGTTTATTAAGACGTAAGTGTAATTCTCCAATGTGGAATGAGCGGTCTCCCCTAACACAGGTTTTCATTAACTTAAAAGGGGAGTCCCACGACCTGTGCTGCTGTACTTACTGAAATAAACTAATTTTGAATTATTACAATTCATTAACCGTGCACGAATGGAAATCATCAAAAATGCTGCAAGCCTAATACCAAGAAAAAACATAAGTGGGTCTTACGAAACTACTACGCAGCTACGCCGTAGCACGTAGCAACTACGAAATGTTAAAGTTAAGTCAAAGACTGTTGCACTACCCTTTTGTGGATGCAGTTCCTCCAAATCCTATTTATTATTACAATCTTATTACAATTCATTAACCGTATATTATATGTGCACGAATGGAAATCATCAAAAATGCTGCAAGCCTAATACCAAGGAAAAACATAAGTGGGTCATCTATCCCTTCCTTTTAGTATTGAATCACTGGCTGAAAGTGGGCACAGTTGTGCCTCTGCCACCCCGCATGGGAAAAAGCGTGACGCTATATTATTGAAAACGTGTCATAAATAATTTATTATTACTTATTATTACTTTATACTTTATTGCACAGAAAAAACATATTACAGACATTTATCCTGTAATCTAAAGCCCACTTCTTTCGCAATACTCAATATTCCCGCTATATCATCTCTAGATTGACTCTCGATATACAAAGAGGAGGATAATAACAATGACTTGGCTATTACCGGGGACAAAAGCAAACTGTGTACTTTATTAAACGAGGCATCGAAGGAAGGTGATGTTTTGCGTCGAGTCATTCATCGACTTTACTTGAGTGCTTTGACGGTATCAGAGGTTCATTGATACTTATTTATTACAAAATGTACAAATACCATATCTTTTACTAAGCCCATAATAGCTTTGACCTATGTTTCTATTTTGCTTCACCCAGAGGATTAGAAAGATGTATGTCATAAAGGTCTCGAATTCTGTCGCCGAAGCCTGAAAGTATGGAAATAGCTTTGTCTAAAACACAACTGAAGTGCCGTTCATATGTCAAACACATGCTGTTTATTCCATAACGGGAGAAAGCTCAGAAGTTCCTAACAATTACTAAAGCCGAAAGTGACAACATGCCTTTGAGCTGATATTTCCGAAACTCTTTATTTGAAAGTACTTCCATTCGGGGTGGCAGTTGCTCACGTTCACAGGAATTACTTGGATTCTATAGCCCTTCACTTCCTTCCCGGGTAGTGATTTGAGCAATCTATACCAAAATTTCCAAGTTCTCGAGAGAGAACTTCTTCAAATACAGTGAAATCTACAAAACACTTGATATTGGCGAAATTGAGATGGTTTGTAAATAAACTACTACGGACACTTTTCCTTGAAGTTTAAGGGAACTTTAGCTCCTTTATTCCAATGAATGGTAATGTACCCACGAAAACGTACAAATACATCTTTTTCAACCAAGTGATCCATCAGTACGTTAAGCTTTTATCCAGTGAATATTGACACAACTGATCCATCCTCAGAGCCCACAACATATGGCTGGAAAGCATTCACACGTTGCAGTCCTTACGACAGACGAAATAAGAGCGATAATGATGGACCAAACCCTTAATTACGCTATTAGAGCTTATTACATTACGCTGTCGGCAGGGCACGATTTGTATAGACGTCTCACTCATGATGGAACGACTAGCGGCCGAAATTAATAACCTATCTTCTATCCTTAATCTGCAGATTTGAGATTGCTAGTGTCAATTTTGACATAAATCCCATAGCGCAACTGTCAAATGTAACGCGTAATCTGCAGATCACGGATAGAGATAGGTTACTGGGATTGGCCGTAGATAGAGACAGTGAGTCAGACAGGGCCCTGCCGACAGCGTAGTATAATAGGCCCAATACTCAAGATACTTATCCGGGCACGATATGCGATGTACAAATAAATGGATATGTCACTGGTCAACATGTATTATAATTATAATAATTGAAACAAAAAGTAAACTTTAGAAAAAACCGACTTCCACAAACCCTATTTGATTAGATTGAGTTTAATACTAACTGTAACCCCTTATCCCCCCCCCCCCCCTTGGGGAATTAATTTTGTCAAATCCTATATCAGTGCTACCCTACGCGACTAAGGAACCCCTGTACAAAGTTTCATGGCTCTAGGTCCACCGGTTTAGGCTATGCGTTGCCTGCCCGTCAGCCACGCATTGTATTTGTACCTAGTATTGAGCAGATCTGGTGGCCATATGTGGTCTTCATCAGCAGTTCCGCATCACAATATTATGCTATGTGCATTTGCACGAGTTCTTATGAAAAACACAAAAATCACTATAGGTCTGCCTATAATATTTGAAGAGTTCTCTCGATTTCTCCAGGATCCCATCATCAGATCCTGACCTGGTGTCAATGGGACCACCCTTGAAGTATTACCTATACGCCGAAAAAAGATTTGTTCAAATCGGTTCATAATTGGCGGAGTTATCGCGTAACAAACATAGAAAAAAAAAAAAAAAAAAAAAAAAAAAAAAACATACGGGTCGAATTGAGAACCTCCTCCTTTTTTTGAAGTCGGTTGAAAAGGAAGGCCTCTCTTCCCCGTTTCCATGCATCTCGCTCCTGGGCAGATTCCCACCAGTTCTTGTTGTGGTCCCTCAGCTCGTCACTCCAACGTTTTCTAGGGCGGCCTCGACCTCGCTTTGCGTTTTGTGGGACCCAGAGTGTCATTTGTTTGGCCCATCGGTCCGGTTGCATACGAGCAACGTGGCCGGCCCAGTCCCACTTCAATTCGGCCGCTTTTTCTGCTACGTCTTTCATTTTAGTTTTGGAGCGCGACTCGGTGTTCCGGACACGGTCCAGCAACCGGACCCC
The DNA here is from genome assembly GCA_963457715.1 of Argyresthia albistria. Taxonomy (NCBI): domain Eukaryota; kingdom Metazoa; phylum Arthropoda; class Insecta; order Lepidoptera; family Argyresthiidae; genus Argyresthia; species Argyresthia albistria. The sequence continues at coordinate 8,406,104 of OY735258.1, forward strand.
CAAGATACTGCGCTCCATATTTCGCTGGCAAACCTCGGGTCTAAACTTTTGGATGTCAGTCAAAGACCAAGTTTGAGCTCCATAGGTAAGGATGGGAAGAAGTCCATCAGTTGTCGCTTCAGAATAAGAGGGAGGGAGTAAGCAGCATACATAATATAAATAAACTTTAACATCTCGTTGTCACGGAAAATGAAGCAAGTCTAAGCGTGGACCCAACTTTGCCTTTGTGTTAGTGTGTTTCTTGTACAGTTTATCATAAATACGCTATCTATGATATTGATATTACTTTTTCTGTTTAAATTTTCTCCATAAACCTTGGGAAAACTTTTCTATGATACAGTATACACCACGTACACACATTAGTGATGGCATATCTAATGCCGTAGCCAACCGTGGTGATATCTTATCTATTTCAAGCTAAGCCAATCATACGCCAACACGGATGTGACGTCACACGGCGAAGCAATATCTCGGCAATTAAACGTGAGGGGGCGCCACCCGTGCAGCTCCAATATCCGTTTGCTACAATCAAGATGGCGGGGCATCCGGCTGAAGCTGTTTCAGGCGATAGACGATTGTGGTGTGTTCTGTATTGGGGCCATAATATGATGGAAGATTACGCAAAACATTTAGTATAAGTCTTCCAATGATCTTTTGGCTGATGAGTGAATTGTATTTTTGTGTTATTTTTAACAGTGCAATGTGATCTAATGTTATTGATACAAAACATATTTTTAATAGTATTTATCGTTCTAGTCTTGATAAGATTTCTCAGACCAATCATCATTCGTCATCAGCATCAGACCAATCGATTGTTAATGTGTGTCAATTCCCTGAAGAGTCTTTCAGTACACCAACGAGTTACATAAATAAATATCATATCATACAATATCATCATCGCTGTCGGATGGGATGATTCGACGCTCATTACCTGGCAGAACGCGAAGGTCGCTGGTTTGGGACGCAACCTGCGTTGGTTAACACGCTGGCTCCGTGCCACTTACCAGCGACCTCTGCTGCCACGGCCGGCGCTGCGTTGGCAGCGGCAGAGGGTCTTAAACGGCGCAAATACGCCGCACTCGGCGACGTCCGAGCCCTGACACCCGACGAGCCTTGAAAAACATCTCCAAGCAAGTCGTCGAAGCGTCAGGGGACCGCAGAGGTGGCACCTTCGCTCAACGGATCAGCATTGCGATACAGCGATGTAACGGTGCCAGCATTCTGGGCACCCTCCCACCCGGCAGCGATCTGGGCGAAAATTTTAGTTTACTTTAAGTCTTAGTTGTTAGTTTAGGTTTAATTATATTTTCTTTGTATATATAACCCTTGTAATTATTGTAAATACTTCTGAATATTTACATTATTATCATACTAACATAACATAACCAGTCAGTCGGTCCACAATAGTTAACGAGATAGGCAATCCTCCGGCCGATAGTACTTGACCGAGAATCGAACTGACACTTGACCGGATTTATTCAGGCGCTATCGAAACAACTGAGCTCTTCAAGTATATCAATGTTGCGGATAAAGTCGGAAGGCCTCAATCTAAAGTACAACTAGATTTGATTCTACATGTATTTTCTCCAAGATTAACCTGGAGTTGCACGAAACAAATTAGGCTTTGGGTGAACTTGGCATCGTTTTGACGTTTCCTTAGAATTTTGACGATTTTGAGTTTTGGCGGCCATTTATGAAAGTTGTTTGAAGAGATTAAAAATAACCAAATCTTACATTATGGAGTGCAATTATAGCTAAATCATTTCGGGCTGAAAGATGAAGTGCGAAATTATTTACAGCAAAGCTTCATATTTAAATTTTATACATAATGGAGCGCTACCAAATAATGACAACAAAATCGGTGGCCGCGAATTAAAAAAATGACGCCAATGGTCCATACTATGTTACCAAACCCCCTTTAAGTTCCGTTTAATAAATAAATTTTAATAAATAAAGTAAATAAAACAAATGATAAAATTCTACGAGATTCTCGCGCTTAATACTTAAATGACTCATTAAATTTTTAAATTGTTTTGTGTAAGTCAGGGTTCGTAGTGTAACAATTAACTGTCATCTTCTTCTGTCTATTCGAATGGTAGTACAAAAACTGTAATTTGTCCGTCAAAGGTTTGGCTTTAGCCATTGTTCACCAGATTTTGCTACCCGATTAGTAATTCAAGTAGTGGATCGTGAGCGTGACTGTTAATGTTTAATGGCAGATACATAATTCATATTTGATTCAAAATGACAACATGCTCGCTCATGAAGGGCAAATAAACTCTACAACATGTACGGATGTGATTTGCCTGAAGCCTGGTCTTCCAGGCAAAAAAAAATAAAACTAGTGGCTCTGTGAGCTGTAGACCTCGCGAGTATGTCGGTGGGAAAGCTGAACTGCTAAAACACATAAAAAAAATAACCCAAATAATTTTCTTTCAATAACACATACAAACTTATGAATGTACCTGGTTACGTACATGCAGTATGAAAGTAGCCGCACCAATAACTTTGTAAACTACATTTCGCGATCTTTTATACAACCTATTGACTTTTTACTAAAATTATATAATCTGTTTCACTCTCATAGTCTTTACAAATCCAACGACACCTCATTTGTTAATATCCATCGAGCCGTTTGGGTTGTAGCGATTTTTTTACATTTTAAAACCCCATATCTCCGCCATTTTGAAAAAAATCAAAAAACTGGCTCGAGTAAAAAATTCTATTTATTTTTTCAACCTGCTCACAAAATTTCACGAGAATCGGTTCATAAATGCGACCTGTAGAGGAGAACAACCGGACATACAAAAGCATTTTTGCCCAAACCTGAAACGGAGACGCTTCGCTCGCTTCGCTCGCTCATCTGTTTCACTCTCATGGTCTTTACGAATCCAACGACACCTCATTTGTTAATATCCATCGAGCCGTTTGGGTTGTAGCGATTTTATCTCCGCCATTTTGAAAAAAATCAAAAAACTGGCTCGAGTAAAAAATTCTATTTATTTTTCCAACCTGCTCACAAAATTTCACGAGAATCGGTTCATAAATGCGACCTGTAGAGGAGAACAACCGGACATACGAAAGCATTTTTGCCCAAACCTGAAACGGAGACGCTTCGCTCGCTTCGCTCGCTCGGTCAAAAATATTGCACATAGGTGAGCTGATCTATAAATATGATATTACGAGATCTACTCGCCTATGTGCAATGGTAGTATACAAAAATATTAATATTACATTGACGTTGACTAAGTAATATGTATGATTTTATGGTCAATAAAAATTTTGAACTGAACTGAACTGCAATTATTTTATTTTATTTTTGCTCAATTATTTGATACAATTTTAAAAAAGATACGGCAGGCAATCGCATTATTCGCAGACTGAGCGATATCTTCCTAATGACTCCCACCAGCTTTCGTAATGACGTTTTATACTTTTATCTACACCCCATTCGACCGAAACGTCTTGAAAGACAGTCATTACCGCTCCCGATTGAAATCTGTTTGATCTATTGATTTTATATCGGTGCTGACTCGAAGGAATGTTATGACTAAGAGTTAGTGTCTTTAAGTGTCGGACGAGTCTATATAAAATGGCCATATTAGAAGGGTGGCGGCATTTTCGCGCTCGTGTGCGTCGACACAAAATCTTAGGAACCTAAGAAAATGAATGGACTTGAATAATCCACATACTAGCTTTCTGTCCACATACTATGCATAAGTGCACCTTTTTTATTCATTCTCAGATCGGGATGTACATTTTCAAACAAATGATACATTTAATTATACTATCTTTCCAGGAAATTGACCAGTAGTGTTTCAAATTAAAATTACCTTTTACCCTCTCGTTCGCACGTCTATTGTTGCTATTGTTAGTTTGACCCGCGTGTGTCTTAACATGAGCGAACGGATTAACACACCGATTATATAGGACAAATAAGTTACCCAATGTCAGAAATTATAATCGGACTAACGAGTTCCAAAAACAGTTTGCCAAAAAAACGGCATTGAGATGTCTATTAATTTTATGTAAAATTCTTTTTTTAGTCTTTATTAACTACTTATAGTATACAGATCAGCAACATTTGATCATCGATATTTCCACAAAATGAGCATTCAAGTTATTCCCACATGTGAAATCGGCTGTGATAATTTAATCTCACAAAATATATCGAGCACAAATCAGAGCTCGCGTCAAATCCGACGGCGGTTTCCGACCTGCGGAATATGGGTCAAGTTGAAATGTGTTTCATTGATGATGAATATTCATTTCAAAATCGTATATACGAAATATGTCGTACCTACTCTAGGAATCGTCACACCCATGTTTACAACGGAGATCTTAAACGGCTAAACCAATTTTGTTGAAAAATGTTTAAGATACACAACACAGCAGGGAAATTAGCTTGCAATTTAAAAAAAAAAAACTGTTTTACCAAATCCAGACCATACACAGACATACATAATATTAAATGATTGATAACTTCTCTTTGTTATTCAAAGTATTTCGTATTCCTACCCTCGGCCTTTCCACCATTTTGTTTTTTCTCGAGGTAGGGAGGGCTCATAGTATGTATGTCGAGCTCTCATTACCGCACGCTTCCATCACTAATTGCTTGGCTCGAGCATATTTTACCTCTACTTCACTCACTTGTGACTTTCAATTTAAAACTGCTGAAGTTTCAATTTAAAACTCTTTTAAAACGCCTTTAGCAAAAGCTTTTAGTAATGAGGTGTCCTACGGTCGGTGTAGGTTACTTATTTGCAAAGGGGATTACTATTATCACAGATACTATAATATTATACTAAACTATTATACTGTTTGTATCATGGAGTTGTATAGTTTATTGAATGGTAACAAAGATGAAAATATACATATTGCTACTGTCGGCGGCCGATCGAAACGTGAAATGGCGAAAACAAAGGGGGCAACCGCAGCGAAGCCCCCAAATAGTCTTCGTGTTTGTTTGACATGTATAACACAAAAAATATCACGTAGTGCTGAATAAAAATGCTTTTAAAAAGACATGTTTTCGTTACAACCCGCCATATCATGATATGCCCAGTAATGGCTTGGGCATATCATGAAATGGCAAGGCACTTCATGATGTGCCCGATTCTACGATCGGCCGCCGACATTACAATCTCATATCAATGAAACTCTAAGGTTAGATACAATAAATAAATGATACAGAATCCGCGATCTTTGATGCCAAAAATGAAAACTATTTTCATAATATCTTAAAACTTCCAGAACCAAAAGCTGATTTTAAGTTCAAGTCACGTTTTCGGGACACGTGTTCATGGATGATGAAAGATGGGGTTTAAAAGCATTTTATATAATGTTTTTAGTAATACCACAGAATAACTAATAAGTAGTAATGGTAATACGGAAGGTCTGTATTATATTTTCTTTGACGAAAGGCATGTAAATCGTGTAAATCACACCAAAATCATAGCAAGATCATCATCATTCAAGTCAAAATCCTCCTTGATAAAACGCCTGTGATTCTTTCCCGCCTAAAGGAAAGCCGATGAACTTGGCCGAACAAGCGTTCGCCAGCAAGGCAAAGGTAAATCTCTATTCAGCTTACTTATCTTTAAGGAACACACCTTCCTCCGGTTTAACTGTGTCAGACGCTTTATTAAGAGGGTGGAGTGGATTACAAACATGCTGCGGTTAATACATAGATGAGCATAGATGTGATGATTTATTCTATAATGGGTATTAACATAATACATTAGTATGTAAGTGTCATACACCCCGCACGTATAATTTTTCTTTCTTACAAGATTTAGCAAAAGTTCAAGTTTTTGTTCGAGTTTGAGTTAACGTTTTAAAAGTATTAAAGTAATTGGACTGGTAAGTAAGGTACTTAATTAACTACGTTAATTTGACGCTGTTGAAAATATACGTAGGTATCCATGAGAAACGTACATCCCATTAATTGAATCGATACAATTAGATAATTGAAGCGTCTAGGTAACGATTCTATTACGTTAATGTTAAGTCATTGATAGATTTGCTCGTCGGCATTTTCACTGTTGCTACGCCACCTAAACGCCGCCGCCGCCGCCGCGCCGATTGGTTGATAGTCCTGTAGTTCAATTTTTCACAAACACTGACCCTCTATGGTATTACATTTACCTATAGTTTAAAGACTCACTTGGAAAAAGCAGTTGAAGTTTCTAAGATGTTATTTAATTAAAGTTCTTTTCTATCTTTGATCGTATTTAAAAGTCTCTACAATCCTTCGGACCTAAATGCAAATTCATTCTGTGCCTATCCAGGCAGATAAACTGAAAAAAAAAACTCTGCGTCATTTCGTAATTCATTTAACCCCCTTCAGCTGTCGAAAACAAACAAGGCTCAATGTGAAACGATTTGCAAACGAGCGAGCTCTGTTCTCCGCATGGTGCCAAGAGGACTCCGAGTGGGCCGAAGTACCACCAAGTGGTACCAAGTGGAGACGAGTGGCGAGAAGTGGTGAGCGCTGAACGAAACGTAATCACGATCCGACCATCGAGAGGAGTGCAACCGTTTCCCGGAAATGGAAAGCAGTGCCACAAAACCGTTTTTCCCGAAAATAATGGGTCTCGCGGCAGTAAACGTTTTTCACGCGTATCTCCGCAAACACAGGAGGTATAAAAACACAGGTTAAAATTCAAAGCTAGCCGGATTTAAATGGAAACAAAGTAAAACGACAAACGACAGTAAAAAGCTGAATAAACGCTTTTCAAACCACAGACTTGAATAGTAGGGACAGGGGCTTATGGCACATAGTTCCTTTGTCGAGGTCTTTATTGTCAAAGGTTAAGTACGAAAATGCCGCAATCCAAAGGAACTATTCGGTGAAACGCAGTCTATAATAGTGACCACCGTTTTCACTCAGTCGCGCGCAGGGTGACATCCGATTGACGTATACTATCTCAGTGTACTATGTATGACTGGCCTCAAACAGTAGGGAGTTTAGTACGGGAGGGCGCTTCCTTTATGTTTCAAACTATAAAGCGAATATCAACAATAATTATTTTAATTTTATTTATCCGTTGATCTCACCATCAATAATTATCTATACGCATGCCGTTGACAAATTCTTCACTAAGTATTATAATATACCTAACTGATAAAACCTTTGCATTCGGCGAATTCAATATTTAATAACTTACACGACAGATGCTTACGGGTTTAATCCCAAAAAAGGGTAACCAGAGCCACAAATGCATGCTGACATTAATTTATTATTCCTCATACATAACTCTTCGCCAGCCAGCTGTGGTATACACATACACGCTCAGCCTTCACCCACACATGTCAAGCCTTATCCAGATAAGCTCATTATGCTATCTTCAGGCCGGCTGGAGAGGCGTCTAACAAAAGACGAGCGACAATGGACTGCCAGCAACCTTGGACAGTGTGAACACGACTTTATTCGACACAGGATTGGGAGTTGTGGTCTGTTCAAGTATTTTTATCGCATTTTGGAGTAAAAGATATTGAAAATAGTTGTTCCAGTTCCATCAATTAGATAACCACGATACATTAATTCATAGTCAGAATACCCTTCTGTGCCATGGTACATATAATTAATACTTGTATTTGATGATCTGACAAATTCATACTTATGCACAATTTATACTCCTCATCTCAGGAGTCGTGATCTTTCTACGATCTTGCTATTCATCTCTCACACAGGATTTAGGCAGTAAACTAAACGAAGGTCCAAAAACCACACCATGAATCATAAAATTACAGAGAATAAAATTTCACTTTTAAAAATAATGTAGGGTAGGACCCCTTACGGAAGTACCGCCCCGGAATAAATTTCCGTAATGACGAAAACTCATTCTCGGGTGATACTAAGCAGTGCTCCGGCCTTTATTGCCGAAAAGTGTTTTCTTTTTTCTTTCTCTCAACGTGACTTAAATGTGAAAACTTATTTCCTTCGAATTGAACGGCACGGTCTCGTAAAATATTTTATGGCAGTCCTAAAGGGGGAAATACAATCATGCGTTTCAGTTTACGTTTAGGAAAATATCTTCATACGAACGCCGCCATCAGTATTGTCCAGTGAATAAAAATATATTGTATTATTCCAATCCGAATAGTTTGTTTCCAGATGAGACCTAAATATGATTTTGTAGTTTCATTCGGTACAAAAAAATGTTTTATTCTGTAAACACTTCGTACGTACCTACCAGATTCGACGATACCGTTACCATTGCATGGTATTTGGAATCAATACGAATTTTTATTTATTTATTCCATTTGTAAGTTTCGGTGTAAGTAAGTCATCATTCAGCCCACATCCATGTAAGTTTCGGTGTAAGTAAGTCATCATGCCGCCCACATCCATGTAAGTTTCGGTGTAAGTAAGTTATCATGCCGCCCACATCCATGTAAGTTTCGGGGTAAGTAAGTCATCATTCAGCCCACATCCATGTAAGTTTCGGTGTAAGTAAGTCATCATGCCGCCCACATCCATGTAAGTTTCGGTGTAAGTAAGTCATCATGCCGCCCACATCCATGTAAGTTTCGGTGTAAGTAAGTTATCATGCCGCCCACATCCATGTAAGTTTCGGGGTAAGTAAGTCATCATTCAGCCCACATCCATGTGAGTAGAAATATATATTAGACTTCAAACATTCCCTTCAAATTCTCCATTAGTGCAAATCAACGACGAAATCCTTCGCTTATCCGTTCTTATGATTATTTCACACATTCACATGGACATGTCCCGGTGGAGAGCGTGTTCAAAACGCATTAGGGCTTTCGAATGTGATTCAGGGGTAACTGTGGCTTTGTACTGGAAGGGAAGATTTAGAAAAAAAAACATACTTTACTTCATTCCTGATGGCTGTATCCCCACTAATATACCATCCAAGTAAGTGAAATAACCGTGCCTCTATCAAACATATTGTTAGAGCCACACAGCTATTGGCCAATCCCGGCCAACATAAATGCGTATAAAAATACTGTATCGCTTTTGACTGAAGCAAGTGAGCGTGTCGGAAACTTATCACAACATGGCTACGGTCGTCGTCGTGACCCCGGCTGTCGAGGCGGCGACATAACCCGCTAGGCGCTAGGCAGGCAGGCATTTCCGTCTGCTAACGAGATGTTAGTCAGCCTCTATTTTGGTGAGCCAAAAATTGGTAACCCCTGTTCACTCCATCAACGTAGCTTAAAGCAGACTAAAAACGTCCTTGAAGAAACCTAAAAGATTAACTATATCGTCACATATGTTGCATTTGGGATAGTAGCGGCACAATATAATATACATTATATAGGTACATATGTTCACGCCTTTTTCCCGGAAGAAGGGTAGGCAGAGACGAAAGACCTCCACTTGCTATACGATCCTGGCAATTATTGCGCTTACGTTGAGCCAAAAATCAATACACCGTGAAAGATAAGCACAAAAACGTAAATAGAGGAATAATGAACTTGCTAAAATGCCGCACAGTGCCGGTACAATTTACCACTTCAAGCGATCCTTAGCAAAGATTTTAGCTCCAAGTTTTCAGGCAAATTGTACGCAGAATTTCTTTTCACGATAATCCTAAGTACTTATATCACCTAACTGGTACGCTTCTTTTTGCCCTAGACAGCTCGTAATACTGAGATAAGCTTGTCGGTCGGAAGCCCTGAGGAATTTCCTGTGAACCTAATAAGAATTTATGAGGCTTTACAAGTTGCTTCACAGACATAACTACACAGATATACTCTCGTCTCTGATATCAAAATCTCATTCATTTGAGCAAGAGTGTATAGGTAAGTGGGTAAATAAAATGGTGATTTAATGCAAGTGCGAGCCAATAGAATTTATTTTTTCGTTAACTAACAGAGGAATCGCTTTATTACAATCAAATGCAAACATGACATGAGTTATTCAATGTTCTATGTTAATTTCGGTGTTTTCTAGATTTTACTCTTTCAAGATAAGTAGTTTGTAAATTCACTACAGATTACAAACATCCCACAAGTAGGTAGGTTATTTTCTCTAATAGGTTAATGGTTATGAATGAGTTATGAATAAATATCACCTATATTGGCTTAGCTAGCGTCACTAGCGTATATCTAATTTGGCCTATATAACAAATTAGATATACGAATACAAATACATATTTATTTAATGAATTATTGAATATTGAATTATCTAGGGAACAATTACTTACCTACTTATTTATTGGTGAGAGTTTGGTATGAATTTACTTTCCATCAAAACCAGTGGCACGATTTAGTAAATAAGATAGTGTACTGGCTGAAAGTGAAATAACAAATCTCAGTTATAAGAGCTGTTTCAATGAGAATAAGAGGCACTCGAAAACATGTCAGGGCCTTTCAATGTGAAGATGGAGCAAGAATACTTTAGTGACAGCCTGATCACGTGAAATACATACTTACTTATATTAAATACATACTTATATTTTAATATATGTGTGCAATATTTTTGAAGTAAAACTTCTTGGGGCACGGGGGTAAAATTTATTTAACCTCTCAACTGTGGGTTATTCATATATTTGCTTTTCAATTGCTGCTAGCCGGGTGCTATCACGAGTGGCTAAGAAATGTAACGGAAATTGGAATCGGTGACGTCAGGGTCGGCTGAAGACTTTTAAAACCGCAACTATTTTCAATACGGTTTTTAACTAATCAGATAAGATAATAATACATTCGTACAATAAAGAATGTTAATTAGTGAGAGAAAAACCTGATGAAACGTTAAGAAATAAAAATTATTTTAAGCATTCTTCCACGAGTTCTTGATTTCCGGTATGGCCAAGATGGCGCCGCCGCCGCCGCCGCCGCTGGCTGGGATAAACCGGATAAACAAAACCAGTGACGTGACCAAAAACTACTTCGTTCAACCTCTTTGTTGGAACCGGAACTTATGTTTGACAGCTGTGCGATGCGATCCATACAGTTTGTAAGAAAAGAGTTTCATCAATGTCACACGGGTCGATATGGATTTCTAAAACAAGCAAAGCAATGCATACATTTGAGCGAGACGGCTAAAAGACGTGACGTCAGATGGTATATAATCTGAGCGAGATGCAAATAGTAGTGACCTCAGAACAATAGTAGTGACACTATTGAATGAGTTAAGTATATCACCACGAGCGCGACAAATTGTAGATAAGGAATGGTGGGAAATAAATGACATGACGTATTAAAAGTAAGTACAAGTTTAAATAATTTCAAATAATCGGACGTCTGAAACTTAAAAGTAACTTGAAGCAGAGTTTGGATCGCAAAATTGGAAATTTAAATCTCTTTTAGTATAGGTAGGTATAGGTGTATAGTATAGGTACCACTTAATGATCTAGCTACAGAAGTTTTACTTCTAACACGTGTACGGTGCTACACGCGTAACTTTTTATTTTATGTAATTCTGTATTTATGAAAATAAACGTAAAAAAAATAGTAAATAAGAACAAACAACAAAATGTGATGTATATTTTAGCACTGTTGTACTTACATGTACATGAGCATTATTTCCTGTCATCTTTGCAAAATACAAAATTCGAGTTTTTCGCAGGTGTCCCAGAGACTTGCCAAAGTTTTTAAAAGTAATCTAACTTTGATATCCGATATTTATCGCCGATTTTTCCCTCTGTCTCTGGGATTGGACAGGTGTGCCAGGTTGATATCTGGGGTAGGTATTTCCGGAGATACTAGAGTGATATTTGTATAGTTAGACTAAAACCACACTAAAACCTACTACATAATGATATTGCTATTAACTTACCCACCAAATTAAAAGTTATAGATACAGTAAATGGATACTAGTTCAGTCTTAAGTCTGTGTCTTTATTTTTGAAGTAAAACTTCTTGGGGCACGGGGGTAAAATTTATTTAACCTCTCAACTGTGGGTTATTCATATATTTGCTTTTCACTTGCTACTAGCCGGGTGCTATCACGAGTGGCTAAGAAATGTAACGGAAATTGGAATCGGTGACGTCAGGGTCGGCTGAAGACTTTTAAAACCGCAACTATTTTCAATACGGTTTTTAACTAATCAGATAAGATAATAATACATTCGTACAATAAAGAATGTTAATTAGTGAGAGAAAAACCTGATGAAACGTTAACAAATAAAAATTATTTTAAGCATTCTTCCACGAGTTCTTGATTTCCGGTATGGCCAAAACCAGTGACGTGACCAAAAACTACTTCGTTCAACCTCTTTGTTGGAACCGGAACTTATGTTTGACAGCTGTGCGATGCGATCCATACAGTTTGTAAGAAAAGAGTTTCATCAATGTCACACGGGTCGATATGGATTTCTAAAATGATGAACGAATCGTTTTGTGGCCGGTAACTATGGAATAGGTACCTAAAACGCGCTGCGTAGTCGCGCAACGGGCAGCTAGTAATCGCATAAAGTCATCATCCAAATGTGATATTTAGTTTTCAAGCAAATTCCGATGTGATGGATGGCTGCATTAAGACTTCTTGAAAACAATAAGTAGGTACCTAGAACTGTTCTAAAGCCACTTTTTATTATATAGTGCAGTTCAAGTCACAAATTAGCAGTTTAGCTACTAAGTACGTGTTATACCAACCTATTTAATGTTAATCTGTACTAAACGGCCAAAGCGAGGTCTACAGATTACAGAGCCATAAGTTTAATGGCTTATTGTTTCGCTTATTTGTTTGTATGTAATTTTTGTAATACATATTTTAAAGTTGAATTGTTGTTATAACTGTTGAAATTATACGATTTTGATTATAATAAGCTTTTGTAATTTTAAAGTTAATGCTTCATGCCAGTCAATAATGTTGAAGTAAAATATCAAAATAGAGGTATGTCGTATGGCGGACTAAGGAAATGTCAAGAATAAAATTAAATAAGAGTTACGTCTTCGCTTCGCGATGAAGTAACCCTAAAAAATCCTAGCAAAGTAGGTATGTATAGGTTAGCGGGGGTAGCATAAGGCACGCCAGTCACCCCAGCCACGCATTTTGTCACAATTTAATGTCATATCATAATGAATGCGCGCTATTTTATGGAGAAACATCATTGAGACGCGAAAGGAGTTGGCAATTTGGCAAAATGACTGCCCCAGACATGTACAAAGACTTCTCAACAGCCAATTAATAGCATTTAAATATTCTCTCATAAATTACTGCGTCTTTAGTTAGTTTGTAGAACTTGAAGGAAATGATTAAATAATTAAGAGTTGTCACTTCATACTCTATGATTCCGCCATTGATTAGTGACTTTTGCCATCGTTAAAAATAACATGCAACATAATTGCCAACTAGCAAAACTGTTGAAAACAGGAGGTTTCCAGAGGAGTGGCTAGATGGCGTTATGTTGCATGTTATTGCAAAATGGTGCTTATTTCTAGCGACGGCAAAAGTCACGGAATCATATTGGAATCACGGAGTATTGAGTAACAACTCTTATTTACCTATATTTATTTTTTTTTCTTCAAGTTCTACAAACTAAATACAGACGCAGTAAATTAAATTTATAAATGAATATTTAAATGCTATTGGCTGTTGAGAAGTCTTTGTACATGTCTGGGGCAGTCGTCCATATATTGATTTAGCCATCTTCTTTGTCATTTATCTGCGCGACTGAGGTGAGTGGCAAGCCTTATGGTAGCCCCGCAGGTACACATTAACTTGGAATAGTTGAAAATACGTACTCGATCAATTAAATAAAGGGACTGGGCACAGAGACAAGCAAAGCAATGCATACATTTGAGCGAGACGGCTTAAAGACGTGACGTCAGATGGTATATAATCTGAGCGAGATGCAAATAGTAGTGACACTATTGAATGAGTTAAGTATATCACCACGAGCGCGACAAATTGTAGATAAGGAATGGTGGGAAATAAATGACATGACGTATTAAAAGTAAGTACAAGTATAAAATAATTTCAAATAATCGGACGTCTGAAACTTAAAAGTAACTTGAAGCAGAGATTGGATCTCAAAATTGGAAATTTAAATCTCTTTTAGTATAGGTAGGTATAGGTGTATAGTATAGGTACCACTTAATGATCTAGCTACAGAAGTTTTACTTCTAACACGTGTACGGTGCTACACGCGTATTTTTTTATTCAAAAACGATATTGTTTTGTAAAACAATATATAAATTTCAGTGAGAATAAAGGATTGTTAAAGGTCGCTCGACCCATTAATATTAATTGGAGAGCCTGGCCTCTGGCTATCCGATGAAAAGGATCAGAAAACAAACACAAAAAAATAAAAGTTAGTAGAATATTAAGTAGTTACAATTTACAAACATAATTGATTGTCTGATAAGTAAGTAACCGAAATCTTTGATAGAAATGATATAGGTACCATGTTTTTTTTAATTAAAATAAAGATATAAAAGTTTAGGCATTTCAATTGGTAATATTTGTATAGTAAGTAATCATTAAGTATGTAGATCCGTATTTATAAGACGTTTTGTTTATCTGCATGATTGTGTGACAGGAACAGGATCTGCTTTCTATGCTAATTATTCCATACTTTTCTAAATAACCACCACCACCCCATACCTTTTATTTTCCGCTATGAGCCCGCCTTCACCTCGATGTCCTGCCCCACCACGATGATGAGTATGATGAAGACCAGCAGCAGCACTAGGATGCAGCAGATGGCCACTGCGAGCATCGCCGCGTGCTCGCCCAGCTTGGAAGCCCGCCGCGCGGCGCCCGCCCGCGCAGCCGGAGCCAACCGTGCACTCGTTTTATCGAACGAAATACGCACCGCTTTTTTATTGCATTACAATTATTGGCGCGCGTTGTTTACTTTTAAAAAAATTCAACTCGGAGCAGTTTTTTTATTATTTGCTTTGTTTCAGCACAGATACTATAATATTGTAGTTTCAGTCACTTCACTCACTTTATTCTTTATAACGATGTGATTCTATCTTTCACTTCACTTTTTTTATTCTTCTATATGCTCTTAAGTGTTTGTCTTAATATTTCTTTCGATACGTAACGTGAGATTGTTATCTTAAATACTTTCCTAAATATTTGAGCACTTTCTTTTGACACTTTTATGGCTTCGCCTTTAAAATGAATCAATATTGGATTATGTTAGGTAAAGGTAAGTAATGTGTCAACATAACCCACTTAAATTTCCGTTGTTAAAACAGTGTCGATTGCTCAAATATTTAGCAAAGTTCGTACTGTGTATTACTTGATGTACCTGTCCATCCATCCCTTCCCATGTATATGTGCAGTGCACTCTCATTTATAGGTTAATGAAAAACCTCCAGATTAAAAGTCATCAGAGCATATTTCTACCAGCCGGACAGCTAGATATCATTGGCTTAGCAGACAGGATACAGGCATCCTATGTACCTATATCGAAAAGGTATTTACAAACAGAGGCTTCAGTGGCAAAACCCATCTGAGATAGTCCTCATTTTCCTCATTTACGGTCGAGATATTTCAATTCCGAAATTACAGTGCTCCAGGCGTCTCGCCGGGAAATCATAGCCGCCATTTTATGTTAATATGAGCCGTGATTTAGGTTTTTTCCTCGTCGCCGGTAGGCAAAGGAAATCAATAAACTGCCGGCTGCTGGTGACAAATTGCGGAAAGCCATCGGAGATGGAATTAAGAAAGTTTCCTCACGGGACGAGCTCCACGGCTGGAATGAAACGCAACCCGACGCTAGCGAATTGGAGAAACGGATAAAAAGGAAGGAAAGAGCAGCGAACGTATGTTTGGAAAGTGACAATTTCTTTATGTTTGACCTAATATCATTGAACATCTAGTCTAGATTAATCTGGGTATAATATAATAATTGGTATAACAATACTGTTAAGAGCCGTTGCTGCTGCACTGCCTCTCATTTATTTGACGTAAATTCAGATGACACAGCATGCCCAAAAGTTGTGAAAATTGCTATTTATGTAAAGGGTTCTATTAAATAGCTCAAAATTACATGCAAGTTTAGGAGGTCAGATAGTTTTTCACGTGCTCGGTAGACCATGTTGGTCCGTGTTATCCCAACGTCACTCACACGTCGACCAATGCCTGCCATGTAATGTAATTACTGAAAAGAAGGGCCTTACACGTTACCTAACAATTTCAAGTCCGCCTTGGACAGAGAAAAGCTAATTGGGAAGTCCGTTAAAAGATTTTAGGTACAAAATATGCCCTTTGATTAGCCAACGCCTATGCTTGAATGTGTAGATGTTTTAGATAGTGATTGAGCAATTTGTTATTATTGTTGTTATAGTGAGTTTTCCACACTAAAATAGTTTCGTCCAAATTGCCCATTAAGATAATAGGCCAGCCACAATATCCTAAGGTCGCCGAATGATTAACAATCAATGCGAATCAAGGCACCGCGGAACTTTATCCATTATTCACAAGAAACCGCTAACTGATGAATCGAAGTGGCCATTTTGCCAGAAAACGCGTAGGAAAGAAAACAAATAAATGCTTAAATAAATTATTGTCAGTCAGCCGCGGACCAATTCAGTAAGTAAAATCCATTAGACCGAATCCGAACGAAACTGTTTGCAAGTCATTAATATTAGAAGAAAAGTGAAACTGGCAATCTTTGTTCTTCTTTTAAAAGTTTTGTCGTTAGTCGCTATCTACTGTACTGGCTGAAAAAACAATAAAGTTATGGTCTTAGAGCTACTACTTAGTACATGAAGTACCTGCATACAGAAGAGGCATAAAATATCACAAGTCGACACCCGAAAATGAAGAATAGCTTTTACCGTTACCTTAAAAAAACTCCGTCCAAGTCTCCTATTTTACCGTCGTCGTACCCTTTCCGTTCCACGACAGCTGCGACCAGTATATTTTAACATTGATTTAATTTTGTTTTCATTGATAAATAGGTTAGATCGGATCGGATGGCCGCCTATGAAAATATTTGTTTGTTTTAATTTGAGTCTTGAGCTCTTGACTTCGACAGTCGCGTCTTATTTTTAAAAACCCCTCCGAATTCGAAGCTTAGCTGTATGTACCTGTTCGTAGAATAGAAAGATTTAAATAACCTAAATTATATGCATTTATTTTTCGTAATTTTCGTAATTTCTTTATTGTACTCACAGGACATAGAAAAAATATGTACAAAGGCGAGCTTATCTCTAATAAGAGATTTCTTCCTTATTTGATCTGCATCATGGATTTTTGTTGTAGATACTGCCATAATCATTGTTGTGTAGACTCTTTTAAGTTTACTTCATAATCTCAGACCATATTCTTTCTGACATATTTTCTAATAGGTATTCAAAGTTTGTATTTTGATTTTTTCTTTGTCATTTCAAAATAAACATTCCAAGCAATCACACCAATATTTTCATTCCCATATTAGACTATTATATTTCCAAATTACAACAATTTTAATTCCTAGCATTTAAAAAATACACGACACTTGGGTCTTTATACTATTCTTGTCGTAGCAGCACAATCTTCATATTGGACAAACAGAAATCCCAGACAACTCGAATTTCCTTACTTCCTCGGACTTCAACTTCGCCTTCTTTTATTCTCTCAATATAATGAGGATGTCGACTGAAGGAGACGAGCAAACAAATGAACTCCACCGAATGGACTGGGAATATTTAATTAACCGAGTTTGTTTTTCTTAGTAAAGAACCATGTTTCCGTAGAAAGTTTTCGATGTAAGCCCGCTACATTAATATTTAAGGCTTCTTTTCCAGACACGGCTTAGTAAATTTGTGTTACATACGAGAATGATCTATATGTTGCGCGTGGGTAGTATAATAATGCTCTAAATTAAATTAATTAACGGAATTGCCTAACTTACATAACCTTTGTTCTCGCTAAATACTTTTACGAGCCGATATTTTGCCAAAGACTTTGATAATCCCTAATTATACTCGTAGTTACTTTCCTAATATTCCTATAAGACCCGCAACTCTGTGTAACACTTTATTAACATGTACTTTTTGCATCAGAATTTCAAACTTAGGGCGACTAGCTGTAGTTTTTATGGCCTTTTCGATTTCTTCATGTCCCACTCTATGCTATTAAACTTTTGCACGGTATGCCCTTTCGGGTACCGAATCCTTT
Organism: Argyresthia albistria; assembly: GCA_963457715.1. NCBI lineage: Eukaryota > Metazoa > Arthropoda > Insecta > Lepidoptera > Argyresthiidae > Argyresthia > Argyresthia albistria. The sequence goes on from OY735258.1 coordinate 8,424,141, forward strand.
GCCGTACGAACGCGGCCTGTGTGCTGGCAAATATTTCGCATGTCACTCTAATCGTGACTCTTAACATTGTTTCTAACTCTGTAAATGATTGCGGTTTCAGCAATCAAGCTAGTATTAAATAATCACAACGATGAGTTACTAATTTTATTAATGTATTATCCTTATTTATTCTGAATGTTTGGCCACCTTACAATTCATGTTAAAACCTTTTTCAAATAAACTAATCAGAGGAGTAAGAAGTGTCAATATTGTTCTGAGTCAAAATCAAAGGTAATAAAAAATAGGCTTGTGGCCTGTCAAGTCAAAATAGATACTTTTATGAACTGTCAAAATGGAATTTTTGTTCCTGATTTCTATGAAATAGTAACAGAATGACATCATGTAAAAGTGCCATCAAATGATGTCTTTTTTGCACAAAATTGACTTTATAAATATATCTGCTGGAAATATGTAATTCTGATAATGTCAAGCCATTTTGTACATAATGCTTCAACTTAAGACTTGTTCCTAGATTTATTGGATTACCGTGGCTCCAAGCCTATTTATAACAAAGTCAAAAGACAGTTGCTCTTGTAAAGTATTAAAATAAAAAATTAAAATGTATGAACTGTATTACACCGCTGCGTATGAGCACTTTCAGGTTGCGAGCGGTCCGGCTTTGGAACGAACTTCCTTGCACTATTAGAGACAGTCCTACCCTTTTCTCTTTCAAGAAACGTATTAAAGAGCACTACCTCTCTCTTTCGTAAAAGTTATTGTATGTATATATTTATTATATGTAAAGTGTATGTAGTATATCAGTATGTATTAGTAGTAGTAGTTCTTCTGTATTTAGTATTTGTTCGTTTATATTTTATTTAACTTGTTATTGTGCACTGCCTACCCTTTCATTATATAATTTTTCCTTTCACGCCTGGTTTGCTGGAAGAGATCTCTTTTTAGAGATAAGCTCGCCTTTGTACATGTGTTTTCTTTTAATGTAACTGTTTAAATTATTGTGTGCAATAAAGAATTGTGAATTGTGAATTGCAAAATGTTAAAATGTAATATTAGTATAATAAGAGCCCCTAATTGGCCTAGGTATAAGTTATTTATTGTGCTGTACATTTTTTATATTGTGCTAAGGGCTCAGTTCCCAAATAAACAAACAAACAAATAAACAAATAAAGTGTGTAGGTAGGGTGACCAACTGACCCTGAACCAAAATAGGACATACGTTTAAATTATTTTTAGTACCAAAAATAATAATTATGACTTAGCGAGCTCTCATCTACAGCATAACATTTCTAACCAATAGGCAAATCTTAGGTTACTTTGTTGCTACACAACCCTGCAGTCACCCTGTATAGATAGCAATCAAAATGGCCTATTGCACACCTGCTGCGCAAATAAAGTCATTTCTCTAACCAGGGACAGTATCGTCGCTATACTACGAAAAGCATATGCTCAAGGACTAAACATTACGCGTTTTCGCAACACTTCAGTTCAGTTTTCACTTCAGTTTTCGCGCTCTGTCGTGTGCGAAAAATGTTTACAAATGACTGTTTTGTGTTTAAATTACTTTCCGCATAGCGGTTTGATGGTTTTCGTTAAACTTTGAGTTGCCTTTAGTACATTGCGCCAATTAATTAATAAATCAATTTATTTCAGGCTTAACTGGTTCGCCTACACATCTTATATATCAATAGTTCGCCATCGTTCGGTCGTTCGAGCGAAGTGCTTCTGGGAGTGAAGGGGCCTGCCAAAAATCTATTCGTAGGGGCAACTATGAAAATCTTAATGTAGTAAAGGTTTGTGAACATAAAAGTTCAAGCACCCCAATCATTACGACTATTAGAACCCTAATCGAGAGGGCGTGGCCATAGATAACCACCCTTGGGGTGCTTAACTAATGACGCAATGAATTAACCATGGCCTTACTCTTGATCGACATGTTATGTAAGTATAATAATAATAATAATAATAAAGCCTTTTTATTCCAAACATAGACATTTCACACTTTAAAAACATATTACTTATGAACTAATTATACTACAAAATGTCTCGCAGTTCGGCGTGCCTATTAGCAAAGGCCTCCTCCAACGACTTCCATCGCTGTCTGTCTTGTGTAACCCTTCTCCAGTTTGGTCCGGCTGTTAATTTGATTTCGTCTTCCCACCTTGTATGCTGTCGTCCTCGACTTCATTTCCGTCTCTTGGGTACCATTCTGTGATTCTCCTGCTCCACTTTCCTATTTTATCACGCATCATATGTCACGTCCATCTCCACTTCTGTTGATCGATTCATTTGAGTATGTCGGTGATTTTTGTGATTTCCCTAAGGTCAGTGTTTCTAACCCTATCCTGGCGTTTATAACCTGTCATACTTCTCTCCATTGCTCTTTGTGCTACAGCCAGTTTTTCTCTCAGTGCTTTTGTGAGGGTCCAGGTTATGTAAGTATGCGGCCTCAAATGGTCTCAACACTCTGAACTCAACGCCAATAGTATGCAAGACATGTTTATGATAGGCAAAAGGTGATTTCTAAAAGTTTTGTGCTTTCTACTTTGTTCCGAAGTTATTGTTACAAACGAATTCGGTTCCGTAGGAAAGCACTTTCCTGCAACACAACCCCTAAAATAGGTACCTATTTCATTTTTATATTCATTCATGTGTAAGAAGTACATATTTCATGATCGCTTGCCTGTCTTTAGAAATAAAATTAAAAAATATATTCAAAATTGATATTTCTTTATAGAATATCGTAGATTTAATTAATTTAATACCTAATTTTAAGTTATATTATTTCCACTACCCTAGTAAGTTATTTAAAAATTAAGATTACTATTTAGTACAAAAATTGGTCAATGTTGTGCTCATCTATAATAGGCGCTCATATAAGAACTTTACTGTAGAATTTTTACTGTAATTATAATATGTGTGCTGTTGATGTGCCTTAATAAATAAATAAATAAATAAATAAAGAAGTAAGTGCGTATATTATACGATACCAAAAAACTCTGTCTTCTATCGAAGGATTGAATTTGCAAATTGCGATCCCCAAATATAGTGCGTCATCGTTTTATATTATGTGCATCTTATTCTTATTACCATGTCTCAAGAGAGGCCGTATATAACCAAATCTAAATAAATATGTAGATATTTTGCTGGCAAAATAATCCCAGAAGAACTCCTGACAAGGGTCGAGATTCTGAAGATGTAGATGCTGATGTAGATGCTGTAGCAGATGTAGATGCTGCTCAGACCCAATCGAGTAGAAAATTAAAAGTCTGTAAACCTGTCTGCCTATCTCTATCTATGGTGAAACTTTTAGTTATGTATTTACTGATACAATAAAATAGAACAGAGTTTTTCATGTACACCACATAAACCACTGAGGTTTGTGTATAGTGTTATGGTTTTGATAGTGGAGTAGTACTTATTTTTTAATTTCTTAGGGAAAACATTATTATTAATTTTCATTATATGTCAGTCTAATTACATTTTACACTTCTCCGTGCCAAACGGCCGCTAGGGCCGATATCATCCGGAGATGTCGATATAAAGTTGTTAGAAAAGTTCTTTCCTTACGTTACACCCTTCATAAAGCTATATATGCATAAAGGTACCTACATTAGTAGATAGATTATCAAAACTCACGCTAAGTTGCAAGAAACCAATATAAAAGATAAAGTGATGGTGCTTTTGCAAATCGATGGGATAAGAATCATGTTTTTATGATGCATGAAACACATACAAGTTTCAAAGATTCAGGCTACCATAGAAGTAGATAGATATCACATATATGTAGTTTGTGGTGTTGCTATCGATACGAGCTGGGCTTATCAATCTCTTTTCAACCGACTTCAAAAAAGGAGGAGGTTCTCAATTCGACCCGTATGTTTTATTTTTTATTTTTTTTTCTATGTTTGTTACGCGATAACTCCGCCAATTATGAACCGATTTGAACAAATCTTTTTTCGGCGTATAGGTAATACCTCAAGGGTGGTCCCATTGACACCAGGTCAGGATCTGATGATGGGATCCTGGAGAAATTGAGGGAACTCTTCAAATATTATAGGCAGACCTATAGTGATTTTTGTGTTTTTCATAATAACTCGTGCAAATGCACATGGTAAGCATAATATTGTGATGCAGAACTGCTGATGAAGACCACATATGGCCACCAGATCTGCTCAATACTAGGTACAAATACAATGCGTGGCTGACGGGCAGGCAACGCATAGCCTAAACCGGTGGACCTAGAGCCATGAAACTTTGTACAGAGGTTCCTTAGTAGCGTGGGGTAGTACTGAGATGGGATTTGACAAAATTAATTGCCCAAGGGTGGGAGGATAAGGGGTTACAGTTTGTATTAAACTCAATCTAATCAAATAGGGTTTGTGGAAGTCGGTTTTTTCTAAAGTTTACTTTTTGTCAAATTGTTTAATAGTGCTATCCATAGATAAATATAAATTATAGTCTTTCGAGTACTTAAAATTACGTTAGGTGTTAATTATATTGATACCTAGAAAACTTACGGATACCACACTTTTCGAGTGACTAATAAATAATTTGTTATATATAATAACACTAATAAAGTTAATAACACGATAATAATTTAGTAACTATTCAATAAACGTGTAAAATATAAATTTTATCACTACAACTTTCTTCCTAATACTACGTTAAACTTTTTGCAAGCAACTCTCTAATTTTCTCAATCACTGGCAAGTTAGATTATTTTTTATTTTTTTTATTTCGCTCTATAAGAGTTTCGCGCGCGCGGCCGTGCGCGTGTCACGGAGGTTCAACGCTCACTCACTGGGCGGAGCGCGCCGCCCTGACTGTATCCGACGGGATGTTGGGCGGGCGGACGCGATGATATGCAAGTGGCAATAGCAACCTAACTGCGATGTTACCAGAAGTTTTGAACGCTAACGTAACTGTCGCATGTGCTATGCTATTGCTATGAATGATGAAGGATTCATATACTATACTATGATGATAGATAAATAAACTTAAATAGGTATGGCTATTTAAGTTTATGGTGGCACATTTAATTAAACAACTAAACTTACACATTTAAGATCAAATTCAATCCATGATACGCAGGTAAATAAAGTTTTTTTTTGGAAGACTTCATTCAAACGAAACTTTTCTATGAGTTCTGACATCTTAGCGAAAATATAAGAGAAAAATCTTTCTCGCCTCCGCTTGCTCTATATTCCTTTTCAATAGGCACGATTTGGCCATGTATATGTATATCTAATTTAATAAATTAAAAGTAAAAAAACATTTTTAAACAAAGCTTTTATTTAATGCCCTAAAAAGAAGAAAATAAAATTTCAATTCAATCAAATGCGTCATTTTATTAACATTACACAATTTATACGATATAAAAGCTTGTTGCGAGATTTACTTGTGTAGACTTAATTAGGTGGGTAGGCACCTATTTGCACAGACTTGGAGATAAATCCCGCAACAAGCTTTTATATCGTATAAATTGTGTAATGTTAATAAAATGACGCATTTGATTGAATTGAAATTTTATTTTCTTCTTTTTAGGGCATTAAATAAAAGCTTTGTTTAAAAATGTTTTTTTACTTTTAATTTATTTTTAACTTTTTAGTCTCAGCATCAGCTCAGCTCCATGTCATAAAAAATATTCTAGGACTAAAGTATTCGTCAAGACGAATCGAACGAGCCCAAATTCGACGGGCTTGCGATGTTTTATGACAGAGTTCCCATGACCGTCTTCCGTCTCCAGCATCAGATCAGCTCCATGTCATAAAAAAATATTCTAGGACCAAAGTATTCGTCAAGACGAATCGAACGAGCCCAAATTCGACGGGCTTGCGATGTTTTATGACAGAGTTCCCATGACCGTCTTCCGTCTCCAGCATCAGATCAGCTCCATGTCATAAAAAAATATTCTAGGACCAAAGTATTCGTCAAGACGAATCGAACGAGCCCAAATTCGACGGGCTTGCGATGTTTTATGACAGAGTTCCCATGACCGTCTTCCGTCTCCAGCATCAGATCAGCTCCATGTCATAAAAAAATATTCTAGGACCAAAGTATTCGTCAAGACGAATCGAACGAGCCCAAATTCGACGGGCTTGCGATGTTTTATGACAGAGTTCCCATGACCGTCTTCCGTCTCCAGCATCAGATCAGCTCCATGTCATAAAAAAATATTCTAGGACCAAAGTATTCGTCAAGACGAATCGAACGAGCCCAAATTCGACGGGCTTGCGATGTTTTATGACAGAGTTCCCATGACCGTCTTCCGTCTCCATCATCAGATCAGCTTTAAGTCAGAAATATATTGCATTGTCATCCTACTTATACACGTATGCGAAATTTCAGCTCAATCGGATAACGGGAAGTGGGTCAAATTCAAGCCGACATTTTTGACGCGAACCGTGATACCCACAAACAAACAAACAAACAAACAAACAAACAAACAAACAAACAAACAAACATACATACAGTGCAAGTTAAATAAAAGCTTTTAAAAACAAATCTAATGTAGAAACAGGCTCAGTAATAATCCTTTATCGATACAAAATATTTACAGTAATCGACGCTAAATCAGCAACTCGAGACTATTAGTTCTATTAATCGTCCCGAAAATCGAGGCATTGAGACCAGATCCCGGATTAAAGTGATAAATGTGAATAACCCAGGGAAGGACAAAAGGGTGTACTGACTAATAGGCATCACGAAAGATTTTGAAATCCTCTGCCATAATGTGGGTAAACATTTACTATAATAGTGCGCGAAAAAAGCTCTCAGGTGTCATGGCGTCGGCTTTGATGTCACGCATAAGTAAACATGTCAATGTCCAAATGAGTAATCACCATAAATCAGATGATGTTTACATTGTTATGACGTCATGCAGCGTCATGCGCTATGATTCCTGTTTCGATCAAAATGGCCGAATGCAGTATTTAAATTTTTCTTTTTATTGAAAATCATATTACTCTCAATGTTTTTTATCAAATTAAATTAGTGTTTCAAATCATTTTAATATTTTCCCTTAGAATCATTAAATCTTTGATTATTTGTTTGATAGTCGTCAGGCCTATTCATCGAATATAATGGTAACTTCGGATTAGAATTCAAAGCAAGTGGAGTCGTGACGGTCAACGTGGGTGTAACACGACCCCATCACTTACTCATACTATGTGAGATTCTGAAACACAATCCGACGAAGGCCGCAGGCGCACACCATCCCTGTAGACCACCTCTACAAAGACCACAAACGGGGTGAGTGCAACTTAACCCTCGAATAGCAATCGTGTGTGTACGACATGTAGATACATCACAAAACACTGAATCAAAAGGTTTTAAACAGATATATTTTCATAAGAGCCACGACTCACATATATCCAGATAACGGAGATTCATAGCTATACATAGTTCTTTAGACTTTCTAGTCTCAATACTTGGCTTACATATGCACTGCACATACTAGGTTTATTACATGGTTATTACTTTACACACATGAGTTATCCTTGCTAGTACTCGTGATCTACATAAGTATGTGATTATGAACTCATCTCTGGAGCGGAAATTCATCTAAGCTAAAGGAGATGAGAAAATTATCTACAGCGTCCTACATTTTTGCCTCTAAATAATTATTATTCATGCATAGCCTAAATGCTTAATAATATTTGCGTTTTCTACGACCTTTTTAACCCTCGAGGACAATTTTTTTTATTAAAAGAGCGTCAGTCTCCGTTTGTGTGTGGGTCTCAAATAGGTCAACGGATTTTAATGCGATTTTCTGTAAATGGTCGTAAAATTCGCTGGGAGATTGTTCTTAAACTTGATCTATTAAAATCTGATCAGTGGTACAAAACTTGCTAGCCAAGGACAAAGTCAGACAGATATGATATTCCACAAAGTAAACTCATTGACAATGGCCATATGAGATATGAGAAAAATGTCCCCATCCTAATCAGTAAATACAGTAAATAATGTGACACTGCTAAGCTGCGGATTGGTTCGATTAAATACTTAAGTACGAATATTAACATAGCGATAGAAACTTATAAATAGTTAACAAGAATATGACTGTATTCTGTATTGGAAGGTAACCTGTTGGGTGAGTTAACCGGTAAAAGCCTGCCTTGTACAATGTCGCCCACAGCAATGGCTGTGAAGTATTGCACCGGCGCGGCGGCGGCGGCGCGGCGGCGGATCTCTATTGTAACAATGACGCAAAGAACTTGTTCGTTCACTGGAATATTCCGCAGAATCCTGAACAATACGATAATAATATCTGAACTTGCAAAACCACACTTCGGACCATAAAGAGTTATACAACACTGCTGTAATACATCACCTTACATTCTCTAGCGCATTTTTGAGTTACAAAAGAATTTTGACATGTGATTGTGACAGGAAATTCATACCATGCAATCGAATCGGCCTACTTGTGCCAAGTATTCACTCTTCAAACGTTAAAATGAACCCTAAATGACTCAAGCAGCTCTGAGGGAATTAGAGGGAGGGGATTGCTTGTATAGCGGGACAGTTGTTTAGGTCCGCAGGAAATACTTCCCACTGTCCAGCACGTTCTCCCTGGTCTCCAGGGGGTCCATATTGGCTCATCTAAAGTCTAAGTTCCGGAAATGGTCTTACTAACGATTTGTACTCAGAATGATCACTCTTCCTAAAATGTTGGTGCCTATTTTTTTCGTTCATACAATTTGTAGTAGAATTTTTCGACGAAGATCATAACACTCTGGTTTCCGAATTTTTTTATTACTAATATTACTACTGAAACTGATCTAAACTCCTCTAAGTGTTTTTTACCATAACGTTGTCATTCATAAACATGTTTTTCATAATATTGACTGACTGACCTAACAGTACCATAATTTGACTTTTGGTTGGCATGTTTAGTTCCAAAGTAGTGTTTTTTGTTGTTTTTACATGTTCTAACCTAACCTAACCTACCTACTGCCCAGATGTCGATTTTGGTAGCGTCACTGACCTAATAGTATCCTATTCTGACTTAAACAATTCTACACTAGTGGCTCTGTGAGCTGTAGACCTCGCGAGTATGTCGGTGGGAAAGCTGAACTGCTAACACACATAAAAAAATAACCCAAATAATTTTCTTTCAATAACACATACAAACTTATGAATGTACCTGGTTACGTACATGCAGTATGAAAGTAGCCGCACCAATAACTTTGTAAACTACATTTCGCGATCTTTAATACAACCTATTGACTTTTTACTAAAATTATATAGTCTGTTTCACTCTCATGGTCTTTACAAATCCAACGACACCTCATTTGTTAATATCCATCGAGCCGTTTGGGTTGTAGCGATTTTTTTACATTTTAAAACCCCATATCTCCGCCATTTTGAAAAAATCTTAAAAACTGGCTCGAGTAAAAAATTCTATTTATTTTTCCAACCTGCTTACAAAATTTCACGAGAATCGGTTCATAAATGCGACCTGTAGAGGAGAACAACCGGACAGACATACGAAAGCATTTTTGCCCAAACCTGAAACGGAGACGCTTCGCTCGCTTCGCTCGCTCGGTCAATAACAAATATATGATTTTGAATAATAGTGTAAAAACACTTATTTTGAGAAAATATAGGAAAACAAATAGTAGTACAATAGCTGTTTATTGTTACCGACATTATGAAGTTGAATGATTCGGAATTAATAACATTAGGGACAGAGTAGTTATTAATAGTGTTTTTTTTTTTTTTCAAAACTTTAATTTCCAGTATTTTTATTCTGAATCCATAATCAATCCTGATAGCTTTCAAGTAGATGTTCTAAAAGCTATTCGCCACCTTCCATTTGGCATTATTGCAGGATTGCACACGAGCTGTCATGAAAAGGGATTGTAATTTGAATTTCAAAGGAACCGGAAAAGTTCAAGACTAATAATAATCGAGCACCTGACCAAAAAATACCTATTTTGTACGCGAATGCAACAGGTCTTGCGTGCTGAGAGAATGCTACGCCGTAGCGTCTACGAGGAAACATTACTATACAGTTTTTGTTACTTTCCAAGACTCGCCCATCTACACTCATTATTACTATTTTCAGTGGCGGACTAGTGAAGTGAAATTTATTGCTTTTTGCAAGAAATTAGTGGTTGTAATGAAAAAACGCTGGTTTTCGAGAAAATCTTTCAAGAGCGTGTTGTTCGAAAGGTCATTCTGTGTAGCCCAATCACGAACAGAGATTCGATAGAAAACTATCGAAAAATGTCAGTGATTCTTATTCTTTATGACATAAAATATAAATTCCTGCGTTTTCGAAAATGTTTAACGTTCTCGAAAATGTTCGTGATTTCAGAAGTGATTGATTTCCTTTTATGATTCCGAGAGCTTGTTTTAAAGAAAATGTGAAGTTTTTGCTACTGATATCTTGTATCTTTTAATCGCTCAATAGAATATGAAATTTCTTAAACTATGACCTGAATGTAGTTTTCCATTTAATTAAAAAGATAATGGGAAAGCGTCAAATAGTTAATAGACACGTTTATATTATACGTTTATTTATAGGGTTCCCGTACCCTAAGGGTGCCAAACGGGACCCTATTAATAAGCCTTCGCTGTCCGTCCGTCCGTCCGTCCGTCTGTCCGTCAGCGGTCTCCATGGCACGAACGGTAATAGCTAGAAAGCTGAAATTTTCACAGAATATGTATATCTGTTGCTGCTACAACTGCAAATACTGAACTATACATGCAATGATTTTAAAATAAAGGTATCCCCATACAAGAAACGTGTTTTTTTTTTGTTTTGGTTCGACGGTGCGTAGTCGCACTTGGCCGATTATTGTACATACAAGAACAATCCTCTTGCCCTAGGGATACCCACATTTGAAACTTTTGGGATTCGAATAGCTTTTTGAGTGGCTAACTCAAAGTGGGAATACAGTTAGTGGGCTACAGGATAAATATCACAGACATAATAACGAGAGAACTATATCTACAAACAAATGAAATAGATTGATACAGTATTCCTCAAAATATAAGTTCATGGTGTTAGAAGATATTAATGTAGGCTTATCAAAATCAGCTAATATATTCTTCTGCAATTTTTACTTGATAACACAGAGGGCAAGCCCTTTGCCCAGCAGTGGGACACCATTTAGGCTATATGAAAAAAAAACAGAGTTTAGGCTCATTTGATTCGTACCTTTTCATTTCAAAGGGCCGTTTTTAGTTTTTGAACTACTAAAATTATTTATAACATTTGAATTCCTATTGCTCTAAAAGTAACCTGGAGGTTTAATTCGGAGTTCCGGTTCCGCTGTCGGTTGCCAGAATACATCTCAAATGTTGACAGGCGCTCGCTTGAATATTGAATATTCACACGATTTGCGGAATGTTTGCGTTAGTAAAGTTAAGTTAATAGTCAACACGTTTCAGGTGGCAATCACATACATACTTTGTTACCGCAAGATGTTTTCCTCCATTATAACCGCTATAAAACAGCGCTATTTCTTTTCCTTACCTCAAATCCCAAAACAAAGGCATCGAAAAGTAATTAAACCGGGATATTTGTCGTAACACAACACTCCACTTCTAATGGACAGCACACTAAGCTGTAAACAGGGAGAGGGCATTGCTTGAGTGCCCCCCGCCCCCCGTAGCGAAACTCGAACCTCATACCCGTATCAACCGGGTAACGGGTACACACTTACCTTAATTCTGATTTGCACTTCTGAAACCAATGAACTCAAATCACAAACTACTTCAATAGTTTCTCGACTGAATTACCAACTCGTGGTCCTCATAATGATATCACAGCAATTTACAGTAAAATATGAGTTGCCAGGTTGGAAAGGCATAGGTACCTTGTTGTTAAGACAAATGTTTTATAATATCTAAAAAGGATATTTAGCCTTTATATTTCGGGTATCCCGGTATCCGATAAAAACAGCACGAATAGCGCACCAGCCCTGACTGTAACCATTAATTCTCAGCTGAGTAAGTACATTTATCTTACTTACAATAGACACTGGATGTCGTCATGTCTATTACTGTACCTATTAGTTTTCTTTACGGGCGTCGTTGGGTTTCTACATGAAAAAACTCTGAAGTTTAATTTGTTTTTACCTGGATGATATTATACTTCCAGTCTTTTTGGTGTTTATAGTCATTGTCGCGAGATAAATTCTGGCTGTTAGGATCGTAGGTATATTCATTCATATTATGTAATACTTATGGACTTCACTGTCAGGAGACAGATTCGTAGGCTCGTTTTCGGGTCTATAGACGACATTTGTGTACCGAGCGGGGAGGACTAAGTGATAGGTCATGAAGTCGATTTTTTAAGTTCTTAACTTGGTGAATTGTCGTATTAACATGTAGAGAATTTCCGTCTACGCTTTCAATACTCATGGGCGAAGATTAGGACCAGGGGCACCCACACGAAATCTTGCTCCAGTTTCTAACCTATTGATCGCTTCCATTGACCGAAGGAGACAACATCAGATAAAAGCAATAAGTGGAAAAGAGGCAACAAGATTTCCTGAGTTTCGCAGCGTCCCTTGGAGGATATCTGAGTCCGTTACTCGGTCTATCGTGGTAAGAGTGATCTGATATGATTTGTGGCCTCGTTCCCTGAAGTAAAGATAAGTCAGGGAAAGATATGATTTCTTTAGTGTTCTGCTGTAGGTAGTTAAAAAAAGTTTTGCAGCTGATAAATTCAATAAATAAAATAAAATAAAAATAACTATGTAGGTACCTACAGTAAGTTAAAGAAGCAGATAGGTGGACCTGCGGGCATACTTAGTTAGTATATAACTTAGTAACAACTCAGAAACTTCACTGAACCCCGAAATTGGCAGAGCTAAAAATACAGGCATATTTCTCATTGGGGTGCTGATTCAGCTAAGAATAGAAGGCACTCACCGCTTGTGACTTGAAGAGTTGTAGCGAGAAGACAGAGCAGGGACAGCGACAGGCATCCGAGCGAGTTGAGCCAATGTGCCGCGGCCATACTGTATCCTGAAACAATATTCACTTTACAACATTACCCTCCGTCTGTCGCAGTCGGGTAAGAGAACATCGGTGGCGTAGCGGTCGAGGGTGTACCTCAAAATGTGCCTGGTGTTGAGCCCTGGCCGGAGAGGAAGAAAATAATCCCGAATCTTGGATGGTTGTGTTAGTCAGCGTCGCTGTTAGCGATTTCCACGACAAGAGGTATCTTGGTGAGGGTGACAGAATGTATGGTGCATGTCTACTAAATTATAAATGTTTTGTTGATTATCTCATCTAGGCAAATGGACTTCACAAAGATAGAGCACATAAAAGTATTTATAGGTACCTAGTCATTTTCCTGATAGACCTAAGTCGCATAAGGAACCTGGAATAGCGGATTTTTTTAAAAGAACTTCAGTAGTTCCAAATTCGTCGTTAGATAGCGAGAGAGGGTTTTCATGCCAGTTGCAAAATGAGGTCACAGATCACTCTTCCAGACCCCTAAATAAAACCCCTGTCAAGTCAACACCATCTGTCGCAGCTTCCAGAACGATTTTTGTTTCTTAGCTGTCAGAAAATCCCCTATCCGCCATCTTGAAAGCAAAAGCAATGTTAGAACACATTGATATGAAGCATGTTTTCTCAGTAGACAGCTGAAACATGGTTGATAATACCTCAGGTTGATACGGTTACCTCATCGTATGGTTTGCCATCCATCCGCAAGATGTCACTACAAATTGCCAGCGCCACCTAGCGGGTGGTGCGGATACCAACAATAACTCAGAGTGGTGTATTTGTAACATTTTCCGCGCCATCTTACGAGTGGTGTAGGAACTACCTGCTATATGGTAAGACGTAGGCAAAGAGGCAAGTACAAAGAATGCGCAATAAATGTCATTAGTAGTGGCTGAGAGAAATAAAAAGTTTGAAGATTCTGTCGGTCTGTCTGTCTGTCTGTGGTGTCCGTGGTACTCTAGAGGTCAAACGGGTGGACGGATTTTGATGCGGTTTTCTGTAAGTAAATCAAGACTTCCCTGTGATGGTTCTTAGATATGTGTTGTTGAAATCGGTCCAACCTAACCGTTCGAATGTTATCTGCTTAAAAAGGAATAGCGGTCAAACGGTATTTAACCTGCATGATCTTTCTATCTGTTCGACCCAAGAATCCATTCATGCTTTGAGAAGGCGATTGTGCATTCGGGCTCCAGTTAAACACTCACCATATCGTCAGCATGTGTGCTAGCACCGCGGACGACTGCCCACCACGAATCACCTGAAAAAGAAACATAACTTTAGCTTCGTCATCTTGCTAGACTTTATGCCTGATCCCATACGCTTAGCAAAATCTCTAAATCTCGGTCACGTGTGGATAGGGAGTTTGGCTTGGTGTGCGTTGGAGTATATTTTATACATTTTTAGAGCGGCAAACGACAAACGCGTGGATCCAGCATTTTAGGTTTTTTCCTTGTCCGATAAGTTGTTGAGTGGCTGGTACAGTCAGTACAAAATTTCTGGTTAGGCTGTACAGTCTGCATCAGATATATGTGAGCAAGAAAGATACTCAAATCCTACAGGAGTTGGATTGGCAGGAGTAGTGCCCCCAACCCACATCACGCAAAATAGGCGCAATTTACAGTCGTCGAGTTGCGGAAACCCAGCCCGCGATAACTATAACTAGGTATAAGATACTCAAATAGATATACATCATAAACCAGTCACAAAGAACAAAAAAATTACAGCCAAATTGACAAAATCAAATCAACATCGCTTTCGCTGAGTTAGTTTAGATTATTTAGGATGTGTAGCTGATATAGAGATATGACTGTATGACATCTATTGTAGGTACAGGTACAGTTACTGTGGATAAACATAAAGGCACATACATTGCTTCTGGCCCCACACTAGGATACCCTGTGTCGTGGGAACCAAAACCAGCGACATCACAAACATTCACAGAAATAAACACTTTACAATGCATTATACAATCATCTTTATTAAAACACCAAGACAAGATTTGGAATGAAAAATTATCAAAAGTAGATAACCCCAGTAATGACCTATGGCGTCTAGTTAAATCAGTCAGAGCAAAACCCACTCTTATTCCTCCTTTAAAAACTGCTGATGGCCTGACTTCTAGCACCCTAGAGCAGTCAGAAGCATTGGCAAATGCATTTCAAAAAAACATGTTACTGACCATAGACTGGAGCGATGATGAGGTCTTAGCAGAAGTTAACAGCTCACTTTTAGCCCTTAACACTGAAAACGAGCCCCAACAAGTTCAAGCAACGCGACCCAAAGAAATCTGGAAGTCAATTAACAGGTTAAAACGACGTAAATCTCCCGGTGACGACAACGTGCATAATGCGTTGCTAAAAAACATGCCACAAAAAGCAGTAGTCCTCTTGACAAAAAATTTTAATGGATGTTTCCAGTTGAGTTATTTTCCTGAAGCATGGAAATCCGCAAAAGTCATTGCTTTAAAGAAGCCTGGAAAGGATTGCACAATTCCGAGTAGTTATCGGCCTATCAGCTTGTTGCCTGGACTTGGAAAATTGTTCGAATCTATAATATATACCCGGCTGTTGAAAGCGTCACATCCCCTTTTGAGGGACGAACAATTTGGATTTCGGAGCTCACACTCTACCACTCAACAACTCGCAAGAGTTGCGGAGCACATTACTCACCACTTAAACATGATGGAGTCAACTGGGATGTTTCTTCTCGATATTGAAAAAGCTTTCGACACTGTATGGCATAATGGTCTTTTGCACAAGCTGATCAAGTCAGGTATTTCCATTAGCTTAGTGAAACTTATTCAATCATACCTGAAAAATCGCAGATTTAGTGTCCATGTAGGTAACAGCGCCAAATCTGCTCCAAGGTCTGTGCCAGCCGGCGTACCGCAAGGGTCAATTCTTGGGCCGTACCTGTTTCTTCTGTATGTAAACGAGATGCCTGTCCAAACACGAACTAGCTTGGCGTGTTTTGCCGACGACACCGCCTCATATACTTCATCAGAAGACATGGACCTCATTGTGGATCGCCTTCAACTATCGCTTGATAGACTTCATGGGTACTTTACAAAATGGAAACTCAAACTTAACGAAGCCAAAACGGAAGCTATCATGTTTAGTCGTCAACGCCAAGAGCCCAAAAAAGTGCTTAAGATAGCAGGGCACTCAATTCCGTGGACTGGTGCAGTTCGGTATCTGGGTGTTACCTTGGACAAAAAGGTAAAATGGACAAAACATGTATCAGTGATTCGCGCTAAAGGACTTATGGCTCTAAACTCACTTAGCCCAATTCTTAACAGGCGCTCCAGATTAAGCCCCAGCACCAAGCTGAGAATATACACCACCCTCGTACGTCCTTGTATGACGTATGCTGCTCCGGTATGGAGCAGTACCTGTAGTACAAACTTTCTGACACTTCAAGTCATACAGAATAAGGCCGTTAAAATTTCCTACAATACGCCTTTTTTAACCAACCTCCACAAACTACACAAACAGATAAACCTGCCAGAATTGGCTACTTTTGTTTTGAAACTCACACGAAAATTTTATGCAAAAAATAAATCACATACTAACTGCTTGGTCTCATCCATTGGTCAATCGAATTATACCAACTTGCCTTATATCGACACTTATGGTGCCTACCGACTGCCCCATCACTATTTGCTGTACAATGTTTGACGCAGGACTACGCACACAGCCACACGTTAAACTTGTTTCTACGCGAGTCCACCCAGCAACACTCTGGCCATCGGCCGCTGCCGCTGCGCGCCGCTAGCTCAATTTTACACGTCTACCCCCAGATAATGACTGGGATGGTGATAGGCGATCGCCGTGGATGTGCTGCGATGAATCTTTTATCTTACGTTCGGTATGTAAGGGGTCCACCGCGTCACACCTATGACAGTGCCTCTTAGTTTTATTAGTATATACCACTGATTACAATGTATATCCACCACTTAGGATTGCAATGTCAATAACCTCATTTATCTGATGTATTGTTAGTACCTTGCACCATAGTGTTATTAGTTGATTTGAGTATTTATTGTTATTTAAGCTTTCATAGGCGACTACAGCCCGATAAAGCATTAAGTGATTTAATATAATCCATATATAGTTGTTTATTTACGATATGTGGTGTAATGTAATGTTTAAAACGTTAATAAAGACTTTTGAAAATCAAAAATCACAAACATTCAAGACCCCGGGTCTTGAATGTTTGTCCCCAGCCGGCATACGAACCCGGGCACTCTCGCAGGCACGGTAGGCAGCAAGCAGATGCGCAACCGCTGCGGCACAGAGGTCGTCATAGGTTTCGCTTTTGCTGTTGCCACACCATCCAAACAAAAAAACTGGTAAATATAGAGTATTTATTGGTTTGTTTCAAAAAGCAACCGACATTTTATATCATCTTCATTTTACGTTACATCGGTCGCAGAAAACCATAAATGTCGCCATGAAATATTATGATCCGTAATTCCACATGTGTATGGGGTAGTTTAAAATCCATTGGGTATATCCTAAATAATATGACTGTACTGCAAAGCACCTTTAACCATATTTAGGCATGGACTTGAATGGGTGAGAGCATCTGCATCACTAGGTATGTAAATGTAGCCAATTAACGTCCCAACCGAAGGGCACAAGTCTACTTTACCCATACGGGTAAGTTGTTGGGACATTAATCCACGAGTAAGATTGAGCCATGCTCTACCACGTAGGCTCAGACAGGGCTTGGTGGAGGGATTTCACGACTACCACATACTACCAAGTAGTGATAGTAGCCAGGACCTATAGCTTAACGTGCCTTCCGAAACACGGAGCGTCCGATAATGTACTTAAGACAAATTAATTATCTCATTGATAAATGGTCAGCACCGGCATTCGAACCTGCATCTCCTGCATGAGAAGCAAGCGTGAGACCCACTAGACCACGGAGCTCTAGGCTCAGTAGGTATGTAATATTGGATAAACCATGTTTGCAAATTATTGACATAATATAAAAGTAAATTTTGTTCTGATTTAACAGCGAAACTTTTCTATGCTACGAATGCTACGCCTACGCTACGAAAATTCGCACAAGTAACGCTGCTACGAGCTTCACGCTACGAGACGCTACGCTGCCTACGCGCTTCGAGTTCGTTAGGTTTTATTTGTCGATACAAATAACAAATATGATTATGTGTTTAGAAGAATCACAAAAATCCTTGCTCAAGCGTCATAAGAGGGCCCAGGTTTAGCCAGTACCTAATTCAATAGGTACCACATTTTGCATGACAGGGCGCTAACCAATCGCCGCAGCTCAACCTAACGCATTGTAAAATTAAATGACCTGCTGAACCCTATTCATCCCCCGCCACCACAGGAACAGGCTCACACAGACACAGGCGCAAGCAAATACAACAACAATTGCTTTAGTTATTGTTCTGAGACAACAATACACTTGTTCCAAATTAGATTAATGTCCGCACTGACAGTTGAAAGCGCGGGAAAGCAATATGGCGGCCGTCCGAGTCGCTCACATCACAACCAGTCTCACAACCGAGCTCACAACACAACAATGGACGCTAATTAAACTTAACGCACTCAAATAATAATAAACAATTAATTACGTGAGCGAACATAAATATTACTATTCATTTTTTTATGTTCGGAGGGCTGATAGTTAGACATCGAGTTAGCACTTCTTAAATTCATGACTATTCAGAATTGCTCTTCTTACTTTTGACAAGTAAATTATAGCCACATTTCACTTGTATTTGGACAGGTTCTTGTCAATTCCCAAAAGGCATGAATGCAGTGTGTAATCAATAAATCAACCAGGGTTCTATCATTGGCCTGCTTTCACCAACTGATTCAACCCCTCGGACATGAGGCTGGCTATCAAGCTGATCTAAATATTTCAGCCAGCCCCGCCGATTTGCACGGCTCTAATATTCATAACCGGCACATTAACCGCCCCGTGCCACCGGCACGGCAGGGACTCGGTGAGAACGCTTGCGCAGAATCGCTTCAGCCCCAAATTACGAGCAAACGTGCATTTTAATTGCAGTCTGAATAATTAAGAATAGTTGGCATCATAGATGCGGTGATTTGCTAGTCCCCTGTCAGGGATATTTTTGTATTGAGTGTAAACGTGGGTGAAACGGTGCCTATGCCACCTCTTATCTCTTTACAACTACCCACAGATGAATGGTTATAGGAAATGCAATAAACATTTGAGTTTGAGTTTGAAATGACGTGAAGCTCTGTTAAGTGGCAATGCCACTAAGCATCGGCTATCAAATCAAACCAGTTAAGTAGCCTCTTGTATACGAACTATAAATAATTTTACATCATCCGAGCTCAGAAAAGAGGTTTTGCAGCTGTCAAAACAGTCCTTGAAAGTTCGCGTTTCCGGGCAATGAAAACTAGAAATCGTTGCATTTCCAAACATATTACACACCGTTTGAATGGTTCATGTCATGACGAACGCTCACGTCCGAAGGAATTACTTGGAATCCACAGCCCTTCACGTCCTTCCCGGGAAGTGCTAACGAGCGACAAATCATCATCATCATCATAGTCATCAAATCATCTCGAGACATTATAATTTCCAGGTTCTCAAATGAGAACCTGACCACTTGACACTGGCAAAATTAACCTCAAAAGAGGTTAGGACGCCATTAATAAAAAGAAGAAGAAGAAGAAGAACCTACCACAGACACTCACTATGCTTGACAGTGTGGCGATACGTACGACCTCAGCGTACGACTCAGTTTTTTTTTCATAAATTGTTAGTGAAACCGCGTGCCGTTTTTTAACTAGACCAAAGAGTATATAAACTTAAACTAGACCTAGACGTGCGCAAATCCTGTCCGGGATCTTTCCATACTCCGGCGATCGTTCCATACTCCGACGATCGTTCCATATTCCGACCATATCCGGGAGTTTCATAACTTTTTTATTTTTAAATTTTTAGAAACAATAAAAAAATATACGTACATTTTATTTATTCTATAAAAAAAAATATAAAAAAAATGTGGCTTTTTTTAATTTTCTCCAAAAGTATTTAACTTTTCAATTATTTTTTTAATTATCCAAATACGCGTGTTTTGACAACCTAAACTTTCCCGTAGTCCTAAAACTTACCAACCATAATTGACGATTATGTATTCAAATCTGATAAGTATATACGTAAATTTGACTAAGTGTTGTGAGTTTTTGGGTATATGTTTATGGTTCTGCGGTCCTGCAGTGTCCTGCACTGCATCGTTCCGAACTTAGTCTTTCCGTTTAATTTACCTCGCTCGAATGATGTAAATATCTCGGGTAGGGTCGATCCTTGGCGCCCTTTGCGAGCTGGGCTCGCACGGGCTCTTAATTGGACCTTCGTCCGAAATAGCTCTCTTTCACCCCTTGTGTAACAAACTACTATAGTTCAGTTCAGTTCAAAAAAAATATTGACCATAAAATCATATCACTTAGTCAACGTCAATATAATATTAATATTTTTGTATACTACTATAGGATTCTCACTTCTATCTGTACAGGGACCGACCCCTAATAGATCTTATGTCGCCTGGCGGGGTATTCGATCTAATTTACTTTAGATTATTGCACAAAAAAATTAAAAATAGACAACGAAAAGTATTTATATAAGTAAGTGCAAAGGCGTACTTATTTCATCCACTACGACGCAACAACCTACACTGCTATTGCATCTTGACTCTCCCAAAACGCACCAAACACATTCCCGTTTGATCATATCTTATTACTCCACTATTCCGAAACAAATGAACTGTAAAGGTACAAAGATAAAGTTGCTGCTTGTGGAGCTAGAAAAATATGAGTCTTTGAATATTACGCGGTGATGTTATATCGGGATACAGAAGTTGCAAACTCGATAAAGGGGCGCCCCCGTCACGGATCGTTAGGTGACCCAATTCGGGAGGGCGCTTTTTCCTGCCGCCTTCGGGGGTAAGTTAGGACTTTTCAATTAGGTTCCTTGTCCGATAAGTTGTTGTGTGGCTGGTACAGTACAGCCGACCCGGGGTTTTGTGCTGACAGGAAAATAAAGCGGAAGGGAACAAAACAAAAGTCGCGTCTCGCCCTTTCCTGTACGGCGTAGCGAAGGCGCATCTGCGTCAAACATCTATCTCGTGGTTAGTCAGGAATTTTGTTTAGCGTTAGGGAAAC
This sequence comes from Argyresthia albistria, assembly GCA_963457715.1. Classification (NCBI taxonomy): domain Eukaryota; kingdom Metazoa; phylum Arthropoda; class Insecta; order Lepidoptera; family Argyresthiidae; genus Argyresthia; species Argyresthia albistria. The sequence goes on from OY735258.1 coordinate 8,445,287, forward strand.
AAGTATTCGATTATGTGAACAATGTAAAACGTTTAACCCTGCAATCCCTATGGTTTACTTAGATCGTCATATTGCCCATATGGAAAGAAATAGATGTATGGCTTTAGGTAGCCGAAAGGCACAATTTATCGGTAAAATAAACGGCTTTGTAACGTTTGTTTCTCGATCGAGGGACGGAGATTTATTTATGGTCACAAGCACAAAATAAAAGTTCAAAGTTATTCGACGTTAGCGAAGAAACGCAAAATATAAGCATGTTTTTTTCATTTTCCATTATGTAATGTTTGTGAAATAAAGACTATTTATTTGTATAGTCTATAATAGGCAAGTAAATATTATAAGTATGTAAATAAAAATATGTATACTTCGTCAATACATGCTAGACAAAAAAAAATGGCAACATATGTGACATTATGTGACAAATATGAGTTCTACTCACGATGCAACCTGGCTTGCAATCTATCACTGCAACTCATAGAAGGCAACTCCAAGCCAATAGAGAAGGACAGAGCGGGAAGATAGACAGAGAGAGAGAAAAGAAAGCTGCAGCAACAAATCGCGACAGATTGCATCGTGAGTCTACAGCCCATTAGGGCACCACTGCGTGTTTTGATTGACAAACCAAATATGTCATTAAAGAAAAAACGCAGTAGTCTTCAAATGTTGCCATCATTTCTTGAAAAAGTATAAAAAGTGATGATAAGATGATTGATTGTGATTCCGCAAGCAACAAACAAAACTATGCAAAGGAGTCTTTGTTGGTCACTTCATGTATTTGTTTGTTTACATTGTTTTAATTTACCTACTTGTATCTGCAATTTACAAGTATTATTTTTTATTTTCTTTGTTCTAATAAAACCAGGCGCTGCGGATTGAAATATCTAGTAGTCAGATGAAGAAGAAAATGCATCAATAGCTCCATATAAATTGATTTACTTTCTATACACCTTTGAAAGGGTTTTTAAATAAAAACTAATGAAATATCATCCTGCCGTTAGTACCTTCGTCAGTCTTCACCAGAAAGGGAGAGCGCAATTTCCCTTTGAAGTCGAAAGAGAGAGAGACGGAGCGTATAGTCATTAAATTGGAGAAGTTTCCAATACTCGTAGAAGAAAGTTTAATTTCGAGGTGGGACTTTGGCTTGGAATTTAATTTAGTCGGCAACTCGGCAGCTCACATCCGAGTCGATCAAAAGTTTGCGTATGCTAATTTGTAGGGCGATGCCGCATTACCGGCATTACTGTTACGTGGAATTCGTGTATGCATGCGTGCATACATGCTCATTTGCTCACACCATCTTTCCACAGAGGGGTTGACAAAGACATGGGGGTGATTTGGGAGGTACATAAACCAACCATCTAAACTGAGGCAGTATGTAGCTGCTCTTGCGAGGTGTTTTTTTATTTATTTATTATAAGTATAATTAAATTAGTTAATTCGTTTTTATTTTATTTAATATTAAGTTTAAGTGAGTATTTATTCTAGTTTTGGAGCGATATTCCGAAAAAAAAAACATATTTGTACGTACGTACCATTTTTATATGTTCTTTTGAGAACCAAAATATCCTGAATATACATAATATATCAATATAAGTATATACTCAACGTTGTGCAACTCTTGATGTACATACAACTCCAACAGCAATATCCGCCGCGCTATCTAAGCTGTTGCAGCACGGCACGCCTGTACAGTTTAAACATGCGATGCGCGGGGCGGTGCTGTGAATACTCACAGGGACAGTGAGGGATCGGGGGCTGCATATTGAGTTGCAAGTTAGAGCTTTTACCCACGAGCAGAGCAGCTATCTGTATGTCATGGTCATGTGAGTAAAATATAATATTATAGTATCGACGAGAATTAAATTAAGTACGAAATATACTTTACTTCTGTATTATTTACTAGTGGCTCTGTGAGCTGTAGACCTCGCGAGTATGTCGGTGGGAAAGCTGAACTGCTAACACACATAAAAAAAATAACCCAAACAATTTTCTTTCAATAACACATACAAACTTATGAATGTACCTGGTTACGTACATGCAGTATGAAAGTAGCCGCACCAATAACTTTGTAAACTACATTTCGCGATCTTTTATACAACCTATTGACTAAAATTATATAATCTGTTTCACTCTCATAGTCTTTACAAATCCAACGACACCTCATTTGTTAATATCCATCGAGCCGTTTGGGTTGTAGCGATTTTTTTACATTTTAAAACCCCATATCTCCGCCATTTTGAAAAAAATCAAAAAACTGGCTCGAGTAAAAAATTCTATTTATTTTTTCAACCTGCTCACAAAATTTCACGAGAATCGGTTCATAAATGCGACCTGTAGAGGAGAACAACCGGACATACAAAAGCATTTTTGCCCAAACCTGAAACGGAGACGCTTCGCTCGCTTCGCACGCTCATCTGTTTCACGTTCATGGTCTTTACGAATCCAACGACACCTCATTTGTTAATATCCATCGAGCCGTTTGGGTTGTAGCGATTTTTTTACATTTTAAAACCCCATATCTCTGCCATTTTGAAAAAAATCTAAAAACTGGCTCGAGTAAAAAAATTTATTTATTTTTCCAACCTGCTCACAAAATTTCACGAGAATCGGTTCATAAATGCGACCTGTAGAGGAGAACAACCGGACATACGAAAGCATTTTTGCCCAAACCTGAAACGGAGACGCTTCGCTCGCTCGGTCAATTAATTTATTATGTAGTTTATTTAGATGACAATACATTAATACGATACCATCGTTAATGGATGGTCAAATTATGGGAGCTCAAAGGTCCCACCTTTGAGCTCCCATCATTTGACCTTAGGATGTATATGTTACCGGCGAAGCATGAAATCCCGTCATTCTAGATTATCTACTTAGGCATTGTATGGAATACCAGGCCTATAAGCAATGTGTGAAATTATCTTTATTACACAGAATGCCTGGGTAATATATAGAATACCTAGGTATTCCATACAATGGTATAGAATACCTAGGTATTCTATACAATGACAAAACGAGACCAGGCAATGTTATGGAATGAGTACTTTACCTCTGAATTTCTGCGAATCTATTTGGATTAGTAAGTTTGTTCATCAAAAAGAGCAACTAAAATTATTAAATCTTCGGTTATTTTTAGTTGTTCGATGGTGCGTTGGTTTTTTGTAGTTCATACATGTCAACCTAACACGAAGAATAACGGGGGCTTCGCTTCGCTCACCCCCTTCATCCTTCACCTACCTTGTCCCACCCCTTCACCCTATTATTGTTTCGTGTGCTTTTTAGATTTTTTTATCCATAAGTATCGAAAAAAAAACAGTATTTCATACTTTGACTAGGTACCTATTTATACAAATATCGTATACATTATCCGCCAATTTTGGGCATTCTATACAATGCCTAGGTAGGTATTCTATAGAATTACGGATTTCATACTTTGCCGGTGACATATACATCGAGTTTTGGCTCATTTGATCCTTCAATATGACTTCTTGATTTCGGAGGGTGAGTTTAGTTGAATTAAGGCTGCTGTCGACGAGTATGCTGCTCATTAAAGCTGCTGTCGACGAGTATGCTGCTCATTAAAGCTGCTGTCGACGAGTATGCTGCTCATTAAAGCTTCTGTCGACGAGTATGCTGCTCATTAAGGCTGCTGTCGACGAGTGTGCTGCTCATTGTGTAAGAGCTCTCGGTGTCGATGTAGTCTAGCTTCCTATCCAGGGGTTTGCATCGTGTTTACTTCATGTTGCACAGGGACTCCGGCGTTGTTGTAGGTACAGAATTGGGGTAACTTGACTTCCTGAGACTCACTACCCTATTTACTAATTAGCATTGGAGTTTGACCTAGATATATCTAATGTGTTGGTAGAATGCTCTAAAGAAGGATGCGCACAATTATTTGCAGCATTTCTTATCCAGTTCCCGCCCTGAAGTTATTTCCTCAATCCCTGCATCACAGAGTGCATATTTTAACTCGCAAATAACTAAATAAGTTTTGTCTTTCTACATAAGTTCATGAATTTATCTGCATAGTGACAGTTGCCCCTTATTCTGAAGGGCACACTCACTAAAGTACAGGTCCGACAACTTCTTACGCTATTAATTATTTTAATGTACTTACTATGAACTATATCAAAAGTGATTTCGAAAATGGAATCTATGGCAACCTCATAAGAGCTGTCGGAGCTAATATTGTCAAGTAATTTGAGTTAGTGTGCCCTTCAGAATACGGGGGTTATACTTTAGGTAATTTTTCAGAAAATTTGTCCGATGACCTTGAAAAAATTGGATTATTTTGATGAAACCAAAAAAAAAAACAGAACTAAAAAGTACAACATGTAGCCCTTTTATAATTTTTAACCGTTGCGTTGTACTGTACTATAAACTTCGAAACGATTTCCTACTTCTAGTTTTCAGCTCGACCGCTCTACGGCTCGACACATACTAACTACTCGAGTAGTCACGCAATTTATCCATAAGCGTATCGAGTGAGCGATGTGCCGGATTCCCTCCGTCCGAGTCACTCGGGTATACTTACTCGGGATACAAGTAAACCCTCTGAGGGATAGGACGTGTCTACTTTGGGTGCATGTCAACGAAATCCACGGTTGTAATGCTCGGCTCGTTTTGTGTACAGTAAGTAATAATGGATTCAGCTGGGCTTATAGATGGGCGACTAGGAAACTTTCCGGGAAAATTCCCGGAATAAACCCGGAATCTTCCGTTTCTTCCCACCCAGTGGGTATTTATGTGGGAAGATTCAAATTGTATTTTTCTTTATTCTTTATTGACATAAAGCAATAGTTTATGCATAGTTTATCATATTTCTGAAATAAAATTTTAGTTTTAAGGGTTCCGTACTACTGTACTACTTTGTCGCCATCTTGAAAATTTTAGTAACTAAACCGATTTGCTTTAAAATCGATATCTTTGGATTCGGGTGGAGTCCAATCCTGATTCTGAAGTCACATTTTGAAAAAATCGTCGCCATTTTGAACTTTTTAGTTACTGAACCGATTTGCTTCAAAATCGATATCTCAAGATCCGGTTAGAGACCAATAATGGGTGGATTTTCTTTTCGACTTATTTGGATGTCCACGTCTTATAGGAACAAAACCACTGAAGCAAACTAATAATTTCATTCTTATTGTTGTTCTAGATACCCAAGTATGACATTAAAACTAAAAACATTATGTGTAGGCATACCTAAAACCTGAGAAATCCACCTACGAAAGTTCAAAATCACCGATTACGAGCGCTGGGAGGCTTGTCTCCCGCGCGTTTTGGGTCATACTAGCTTCGATAAGTTTCTGGCGGAACACAGTACCAAAACGATTTATACCTCATTGGAAGGGAAATCATTTCACGTACACTATTCAATAATAAAAACAATAACGTTTAGTAGTAATTTGTTAAATGAGAGGTCGCGACATGTTTGTCCCACTCTGAACCGTGCTTCTCATGCTTTCCAATACGTATTGCTATCTCATTGGGCACACACACTAGCGTCCTGTCGCTAACGCATGTTAAAACAGGTTAGTTGTGCGTGCGGCTGCATAGGAAGTGGACGTGGAACATATTCTTTTTGGCGGTCTAACGAGGTATGTTTTTCACGCGATGTACTTTGGTACGCCGATCGGGTAATTTCCGTGGCTCATTTTTTGATTACTTATAATTAGACTTGCATTTTGTCATTCCATTTTTCAGATGGTAAAAATGACGGAGCTTACATTTTTGAATGATTTTTTGTAATTTTAATAGTAGTTAAGTATTTGAGATCAAAACAGTCGTTTGTCGTAATTTCCGTGGCGTAATTTCCGTGGGCATTTTTACCATGGAAATTACGGTCGTGCCTCGGAAATTACTGAAAGCTTTAATTAAATGATAACCTAACTTAACGTTTCCTTAACGGGGTGGCAGAAGCTCAGATGGGTCTCAACATTTAATTTTTACCACTTTATTATATTATCCGACAGCACGTTTTGCCGAAACATTTTTTTTTCCTTTCGGCGAAACGTGCTGTCGGTGAATCGATGTATCGGTTAAACGCATTTATATTTAAAATAATTTCAATCAAGGGTAATTCGGGATAACGTATGGCACTCCAGTAAAAGTTCAAACCCTTCATCCGGTTATGAATTGATTACACATAACAAATCTTACGTAATCACAAACGGGTATTTGGCATTCCTAGCCGGGTGAAATTATTTGTGCGGTTTTTTCTGTCACCAGACTGTATCTCAAGAACCGTGATATCTAGAGTGTTGAAATTTTCGCAGATTATGTATTTCTGTTGCCGCTATAACAAAAAATACTAAAAACAAAATAAGATGAATATTTAAGGGGGGCTCCCATACAAAATTACGTGTTTTTTATGAATCTGTCTGTCTCCAGGGTGTATCTCAAGAACCGTGATAGCTACAGAGTTGAAATTTTCACAGATTTTGTATTTCTGATGCCACTATAACAGCAAATACTTAAAACCTAATAATAAGAAAAATAAAGGGGGGCTCCCATACAACAAACGTGACTTTTTTGCAGTTTTTTGCTCGATGTTAATTCGTAATTTTATTTGGAAATCGTTCGTGATAATCGCTCGTTATGCTACTAAAGTGTGATTAAAAAATAGAGCCTCTGATCCGCCATACCACCCATACACACTCTGCAAAGTAGTTAATTAGTTAATAGTTTAATAATTCTTATATTTGAATAAGTGGTTACATTTTTTGACCTCCGAACCATGATGAATGAGATTTATAATGAACGTTGTATGAATAATGTTACAATATTTTTGTTTTGAGTTGATTTTTGACAATTACTACAATTATAAAGAAAAATAATTTAATTACCTATATTGTTTTATTTAAAAGCATTCCTAACAGATGTTTATGGATAATGTTACTATGGTTTTGTTATGGGTTTTTTCTTTTTTGATAAATACACTCATAAAGTTTTTTTCATTTTTATTTCATCACTTTTAGAACAAATAATTGTCAATTGATCTTATGATCGACCAATCACTGCCAGAAATACGTAATAATATATTCATGTATGATAAAGTAGTCCTTTCGTAATTTCCATGGTAAAAAAATTCCACGGCCGTAATTTCCGTGCCAAAAATATTTTTGATGATAAATTTTAGCCAAAGTATTCGCTTCTAATTGACGCCTCATTGATAGTTTAGTTTTTGAGGCTTTAGTCTTTCATAATCTTTGTTAATTTTACATGTATTACGAGAAACAAAAAATGCCACGGAAATTACGTGAAAATCGGAATTTCAAAAATCCACCCTAATGATTCTGAAGTCAGATTTTCAAAATTATTATTAATATTCGATCATATAACTTGTAAATTCGCGAACATTGCACAAATTCAAACATGGTCGGTCACTAATAAACCCTAACGAAATTTTAAAATATGTTCAATGCAAATGTTCCCATATTGGAAATAGCAGGTGTGAAAACATTTAATATCTGAAATCCTACCGTGTCGGTCGGGCTGGCACTATCGAGGCGGTGTGACACGAGAATTAGCATATAAATAGGAAAGCAATAGAGAACCCTTGCCGAGGCATTCGCCATGCCATACATGAAACATTAGTTGGAATGGAGAGGGTGTTACACTAAAATATGATAACCGATAACCTACTTTATTAGATTTAGGCCTGTTTCAAAGGTTTTCGATAAGCTCACCACATAAGTACATCGATTTATCTGTTTAATAGGGTCATATCAAGACCCTTTGAGACAGGGCCAGGGGGCCTTCAATGTTCTGTACGGCTGAACAAGAGTTTAATAACCGGCCAAGTGCGATTCGGACTCGCGTCCGTCTGTCTGTGACAGACGGACAGACGGACAACAAAGTGATCCTATAAGGGTTCCTTTTTTTTTTCCCTTTAAGGATCGGAACCCTAAAAAGGAACCCCTATAGGATCACTTTGTTGTCCGTCTGTCTGTCCGTCTGTCACGACCCCTTTTCTCAGGAACGCGTGGAGGTATCATGTTGAAATTAATATCGATTACTCAGGTCTATCATGGTCCCTTAGAATTGTGAAAAAATTAATCTTCTAGGTCCAGGCAATCAAGAGATACCGCGATATTATGTCATAATTTTGCTGATTTTGCTGAATTTGTATGAACTCGCGTAGAACTCGCAAGGGAATCAAAACCTATAGGGTACTTCCGGTTGGCCTAGGGTCATGAAATTTGGAATGAAGGAAGGTCTTATAGCACAAGTAAAGGGAAAAATCCGAAAACTGTAAATTTCTGTCTGTCTGTCTCACCGTCTGTTAAGACGTTTTCTTATAAACGCATGGAGGTATAAAGTTGAAATTAATATCGATTACTCAAGTCTGTGATCTCTTAAAATTGTGAAATAAAAATCGGTTAAGTGCGGGTCGGTATCGCACACGAAGGGTACCGTACCATCGTACAACAAATCAAAAGCACTCAAAACAATAAAAAAATAAACAAAAAGAAAATTTAAAAAGTTTATGCCTTCACGAGATTTGAACCGACGACCTCCGGATTGAGAGTCTACATCATACCGCACCGGCTAACCACAACCATGTGGGTTGACGCGAAATATGCTATCATATTTAAATGTGTAGTATACGTGTCTATGGCATGGTTGCTATGACAATAAATAAACAGTTTCAGTCAAGATCTCCATTTTGAAATGCGTAAGTGTATCTAAACACGTCTCTTGTATCGGGGCCCCCTTTAATTTGCAATATCTCTCGTATTTCAGTATTTGTGGTTGGTGCGGCAACAGATATACACATTCTGTGAAAATTTCAGCTTTCTAGCTATTACGGTTCGTGCAGACGGATCCGGTGACAGACAGGACGGACGGACGGACGGACGGACGGACAGACGGACAGCGAAGTCTCAGTAATAGGGTCCCGTTTGGCACCCTTCGGGTACGGTACCCTAAAAATTAAACTTATAGGTCAACGCAAACGAAAGATACCGCATATGTCTCAATTTTGCTGAAAATGCTTGATATTCGCAAGGGAATCAAAACCTAGAGGGTACTTTCCGTTGACCTAGAATCATGAAATTTGGCACGAAGCAAGGTCTTATAGCACAAGTAAAGGGAAAAATCTGAAAACTGCAAATTTCTGTCTTTCTAAAAAAATATTCAATTTGGTTTACATGGATGACATCACACTTTAGTTTTTTTATGTGGAAACCTAATTACACGTGTAACGCTCTCCAAGTGTGATAGAAACCCTTGGTGCGCGATTCCTACTCGCACTTGGCCGGTTATTTAGTATTTGTTGTTATAGCGGTAACATAAATACATCATTTGTGAAAATTTCAACTGTCTAGCTACCACGGTTCATGAGATACAGCCAGGTGACAGACGGACGGACGGACAGACAGACGGACGGACGGACTGACAGCGAAGTCTCAGTGATAGGGTCCCGTTTGGCACCCTTCGGGTACGGAACCCTAAAAATGTTCCTTTATATATATACATAGTCGGGCCATAAGTTCTGTCACATGGGTAAAATTTCGAATTTAGAATAGAGGCCACAAAAAAAGTTATGGGAATTCGAAATTTGAATATTTCAAGAAAATAAAAATATAGGTTTTCTGGAATATTCTTCATTTTCCAATATGGAGTGGACGCGCAAAGAAGACAGAGTCGCAATAATTGCATTGCATCGTTGCGGCCACGCACCAACAGTGATTTTTAAACTGCTGAAAAATTTGAAAATTCCACTGAGATTCATTTATCGTACTATCAAACGATTCAGGGAAGATTCAAGTTTAAATGATAAACAAAAAAGCGGTCGACCTCGTACTGTTCGGACTCCAGCGGTCATCAAAGCAGTGAAGGCGCGAATCCAACGAAATCCTGTCCGCAAGCAAAAAATGTTGGCTCTGCAGATGGGACTAAGCAGAACCACTGTTAAAAGAGTATTGAATGAAGACCTAGGACTGCGTGCTTACAGAAAAAGAACAGCACATCTTCTTAACGCACGGCTGACGAAAATCAGACTCGAAAGATGCCGGGTTTTGTTAAGACGGTACGCAGGTAAAAAATACCGCGAAATACTTTTTTCGGACGAAAAAATTTTTAATGTTGAGGAGAGTTACAACAAACAAAATGATAAAGTGTATGCACAGTCTAGTGAAGAAGCGAGCAAACGTGTGCCACGTGTTCAGCGTGGCCATCACCCTTCGGCATTCATGGTTTGGCTTGGGGTCTCCTATTTTGGTCCAACAGAGGTGTTTTTTTTGTGAAAAAGGAGTGAAAACCAGTGCCCTCGTATATCAAAACACAGTCCTAACAAACATTGTGGAACCTCTTTCACAAACAATGTTCAAAAATAGGCACTGGGTTTTCCAGCAGGATTCTGCACCGGCCCATAAGGCGAAAAGTACCCAAAACTGGCTCAAGACCCATGGAATCGTCTTTATCAGGCACGAGGATTGGCCCTCCTCCAGTCCAGACTTGAATCCTTTGGATTATAAAATATGGCAGCACTTAGAGAAGAAGGTCTGCGCTAAACCCCATCGCAATTTGGAGTCACTTAAAGCATCTCTGATTAAAGCAGTCGCCGATATTGACATGAATGTCGTGCGTACTTGGATTGATGACTGGCCTAGCAGATTGAAGGCTTGTATCGAAGCCAGAGGAGGACATTTTGAATAATTTTAGTGTGGTTTAAATCTGTATTTTGTACCCTTTCATTTGATATATAAATGGTTGTAGTGCGTAACTCATTGTGTCATTTATTTAACTTTCCATATGTGACAAAACTTATGACCAGACTATGTATATGTATAGCCCAAGAAAAACTCGGCAATGGTTTGAGCGTCATTATTCTAATGTTTGAAGCTTGTTTGAAACTATTTTTCACTTTGGCTCTATTATATCCAGCTTGTAAAAGTTTATCGTAGGTATGTTTCCGGCAACAATCGCAGCCTGCTAAAGCCCAATCCAAATTAAACTGCAAGCAAATGGACTGCCCGTACATAGAAATACCTGACACTGCCATGCTGCAATGGAATAAGGAAACTGGTAAATATTATGCTTATTCCATTCGGATGGAAAACGAGCATTTTTTGCCTGTGATTAAATTCAGCTGGACTCAGCAAGACCGCACAGACAAGACTCGAAAAATACGTGACTTAGGTAATATTGCATTTCACGCTTTCAGCTCAAATGCCCATCTTTAAAAAGTAATTCCAGCAGAACGAGTTAGTGTTTGAAAACATCATAATGCCACTGAAAACTATATGAAAAAAAACTAATAATTGTTTTCTACCTAAAACGAGTTATTCCAGGAGTTCTACAAGGAACGCTGGTACGTTTCATATGTCTAAAAATTGGTAATCGAAATATAGTGTTTTTACCATTTTAGAAATCATCAGCGGTTTTTGTGCAATTTCATCATCATTTTGAAGTAAAACTTCTTAGGGCACGGGGGTAAAATTTATTTAACCTCTCAACTGTGGGTTATTCATATATTTGCTTTTCAATTGCTCCTAGCCGGGTGCTATCACGAGTGGCTAAGAAATGTAACGGAAATTGGAATCGGTGACGTCAGGGTCGGCTAAAGACTTTTAAAACCGCAACTATTTTCAATACGGTTTTTAACTAATCAGATAAGATAATAATACATTCGTACAATAAAGAATGTTAATTAGTGAGAGAAAAACCTGATGAAACGTTTACAAATAAAAATTATTTTAAGCATTCTTCCACGAGTTCTTGATTTCCGGTATGGCCAAGATGGCGCCGCCGCCGCCGCCGCCGCTGGCTGGGACAAACAAACTCAAACTACTTCGTTCAACCTCTTTGTTGGAACCGGAACTTATGTTTGACAGCTGTGCGATGCGATCCATACAGTTTGTAAGAAAAGAGTTTCATCAATGTCACACGGGTCGATATGGATTTCTAAAACAAGCAAAGCAATGCATACATTTGAGCGAGACGGCTTAAAGACGTGACGTCAGATGGTATATAATCTGAGCGAGATGCAAATAGTAGTGACACTATTGAATGAGTTAAGTATATCACCACGAGCGCGACAAATTGTAGATAAGGAATGGTGGGAAATAAATGACATGACGTATGAAAAGTAAGTACAAGTATAAAATAATTTCAAATAATCGGACGTCTGAAACTTAAAAGTAACTTGAAGCAGAGATTGGATTTCAAAATTGGAAATTTAAATCTCTTTTAGTATAGGTAGGTATAGGTGAATAGTATAGGTACCACTTAATGATCTAGCTACAGAAGTTTTACTTCTAACACGTGTACGGTGCTACACGCGTATTTTTTTTGCCCAGCCTAATATGAGTATAATTTAAATCTAAGTTTGTACCTACCCTTATCTATGTCCCATCTATTATTCCCATCTATTATTTAAACCAATATCCATGTTCCGCATCATGGGTGGTGATATACTGCGTGTCAAGAGCCGTCGCAGCGCTACCGCAGTTTCTGCCCAATTCCAGCGGATTCGGATCGCGTTGGTCTTACTCCAAGTCACGTAGGAAGTATGAAAACAGCGGCGCATCGTGTGGAATTTGTGTTTGTTTGCCTCTGTCATGCCATCTGAGAAAATGCTATGTGTGAGCTTGAGGGGTAGCGGGATAAACTAGTACCACTTGTACTATCAATGGTACTGGCCAATGGTACAACTGGTCCGGAGCGGGCTTTTCAGCCGGATCGCAAGACAGTGCAGTCCTTTATATAAATTAGTGGTTCGTAAATCATATTATAACTTATAGTTTAGACAAGGCAGGTACTTAACAGAATTTCAACTCAAAAACTTATGAAGTGACCGTGACAATTGTCAAAATCCCTAGGGCTCTAAAAAAACTTATGTGTTAAATAAACTAATTTAAAAAAACTATGTAGTAAAAAGTACCTACTAGCTGATTTCGATGCGATTTTTTAATTAAACGTAAAACGTAAAGTAAGTACAGCGGAGGTACAGGCATTTATACGCCATACCAAACCGAAATCAACCGAATGCTCGTCCCGACGGCGAACGTGCCAAATCAAATGCTGTGTCTGTTTCACATTATATTTTACGATTGGTTGTAGAGCACCAGCGGGCGCTGCAGCGGCCAGGATGGTTGACCATTGAGGGTAGTTGCTTGAGAAACTATGCAAGTATGTATTTGGCATTGTCAATGCTGTTTTAGCATTATATAAATAGCCGTAAGGGTTCATTATTATGTCGCGGGTGTTTTAAATCTTTAATATGATGTTTAGTTTAGTAGGTACCTTGTTTTATGTAGCACTAAATATGCGAGTACGTAATATACTTAATTCACCTAGGAGCATTAAGTATACTTTTTTGTATACTTTAAACACCTGGGTGAATTAAGGTAACTTTTAGAAAACTTAATTCACTAATAATCCAGGCGATCAAAGTGAATTAAGTTTTCTAAAAGTTAACTTAATTCACCCAGGTGTTTAAATTAAAGTATACAAAAAAGTATACTTAATGCACCTAGTGAATTAACCCAGGTGAATTAACTGGTTCGTCGACACATCTTATATATAACAATTGTTCGCCATTGTTCGGTCGTTCGAGCGGTGTGCTTCTGCGAGAGAAGGGGTTAAGTATACGTACCCAAATATGCGGAACTCAGCTTAGTAACAAAGTTGCGATCCTGAAGATGTTCAACTGAACACAAATACAGTCATCAAAGCGACAATTTCAAAAACAACACGTAAAGACGTGCCGAGACGTGGGAAAACTCCCACTCTGGGTGACAGAGGCACACCCTGTGCCCACGTTTCGCCAGTAAATAATTTCAATAACATGTAGTTCATTCAGCATTAGAGTAAAGTAGACATTTTGGTAAAATGGACATTTGGTGCCTAATCACAGAAAAGATAGTACTCCGGCCTAATGTAAAGAGCCATTGGACATTTTGAGAATATGAGTAGACTTTTTGAAAACATAGACTTAAAGTAAAGTAGTCATTTTAGTTAAATGGACATTTGGTGCCTAAGCGTTATAAAATTATATATTCTTTTCGCAATATCTGTACGCCATCTGAACGCAAAGCCTTACAAAATTAAACGTCCTGTCATCTTACAAATGAAACCTCGACAGACAGATCGCTGCGATGCATCACAAGTAGCGAAACCGAGTTTTATGTCCAATTCCAAGGGTTCAATTCCTTTATAAGCAGCCACTAACGCTGAATGCTTAAGAAGCTGCGACAATACCGAATTGTTCCCTCAGGCGCTCACTACAGCAGAATTCCGAAACGCGAGACGAAAATCAATAGGCCCATCTTCGTTTCGCTTCCTCAATGTTTAACAGCCATTTAGAAATGTCCAACGTTTTATATAATGTAAAGGTTTGTTGACAGTGGGTGGGCCGCATCCTTATCAGACGCTATCGGCGCTACGCCGTCTCCGACCCCCTTCCACGTCAGTCGACGCCTCACCACGCCCTCGCATCTTCGTCCCGGATGCTGCGTGATGGACCAGTTATCTTGACATATTGCATGTCGCTTCGGTTAGTTTAGACATGTGTAATAAAAGACTTACCCGCGAGAGTGGGGTGCCTGTTGGGGCGCCATTTATCGCGTGATGTCGGCGCGGGGGCGGGATCGCGCACGGTGTTGCCGCGGTGACGGTCGAAGCACGACTGCCGTGGTCCGAGGGACAACACGACGCATGCGTGCTCCAACAGCGCGCATGCACTAAACTACCCGCGATTTGTTTTGCTCCGCGAACGAAACTCCACCATATCGGTGGATTTCGCTAAAAGCCGCAGAAACGAGATTATTCCCTCGTAGGTAGAGATACAACGCGGCGAACCCATGCGAAGCATTCCAATGAATTCTGTGTAAGTGTGTGTTTGCTTTATGGCGCACCGAGAGAGATGAATGGCCGTTGAGATTGTGGACGGACTTTGTATGCAAAAAGCGATCCTATCATTTCCGCGCCGGTTTTGTCAATTACTTTATGAGAGTGTGAAAAATGCGGTATGGCTGGGTGTCTGCGGACTCTAACATTAGATAAATTCAGTGTTCATCGTCCTTATTTTTAGGGTCCCGTACCTGAAGGCTGCTAACGGGACCCTATTGCTCCCTATTATAAGCCTCCGCTGTCCGTCTGTTCGTCAGCGGGCTCCATCGTACGAACCGTAATAGCAAGAAAACTGATAATTAATTTCACAGGATGCCTATAGGTATATGTTGCCGCTACAGCAAGAAATAATGAACTACACGACAATTAAAAAAATAAGGGTGTCTCCATAATTACAAGAAACGTGTCTTATTTTGTACTTTTTCTTGTAAGATGGTGGGGAACCCTTCGTGTGAGAGACGATTCGCACTTGACCGATTATTATCCTGTTATAGCTTTATGTACGCATATGTATGTAGGTATCTACACATGTGCCGATAGTCGTCAGTGTCGTCACGTGATCGCGCATAGGGTCGGTGTGGAGGTGGAGGGAGAGGTCACGTACGCTCGCGAGTGCTTTTCTCAGTTCAGTCAGACTCGAGGACTATTATATCTTCTGTGCTCGAGGGTCCGTTGTCTGTTTGATTCGGTGTGAGTAGGTAGGTACAGTGAATTCAAAAATATGGTATGTCCTTTAAATATTCGTATGCTTTCGGTAATACTCGAAAACTGATCTCAAGACCGACTGATCCTAAAACACTCCAAAGCTCTTAGCGTGAGAGTGGCGTTTTAGAGGGGGGCGCCAGTTCTACACAGATACTATAATTATTCGTTCTACGCAACCTAAGCCCCTTCCAGACAGTGGAGGCTAGATTACCAGCCGGGTCATCTTGGTGGATGTTGAGGACTTGTGGATCCACTGTGGGGATGGGAAATCCACATCTACATCCACCAAGGTTGACGAAATCAACATTTCGGAGTACAACGATGTACTTACTTACAGTTGGGGCAAATTGTAAAGTACTTACCGGTATTTGTTATCAAAGTACATATACATCCAGACGGAAAGTACATATACATCCAGACGGAAAGTACATATACATCCAGACGGAAAGTACAATTTGCACATGAGTCACGAATATATTCAACAAGACAGTTCAAGAATTTTACTTGGTGCCACTGAATGCTTCGGCATTATTTTAAACCATAGCAATTTATGTCTTATTTATTTATATATCGATACGTATGAATGTCCATTGGTAAAAAACAAAATCCCTTGCCATGCCGTCCCAGTGTGCGTAGGCCATTAAAATGTTTTTCCTTGTCATGTTTTTACTAAAAAATAAAGATAAATTTTATTAATAATAATGATTAAAATCAAGTAATTGACAATATGTCATTGACAATGATCATTTTTAGGGTTACGTTCAGCACCGCATCACTTATTATTATAGTATTTTAATCAGTCTTATTTCAGTGACATTCATTTTATTCAATTTGTTGGTTGCACCCTGAGCTTACAGATAATATGGGAAAGCAAAGCAACCGAACTAACGGATGAAAAAAAATAACGGAAGAGTATTAAAAATTACATTTTAATTATTTAACATTATCGTTAGTGCCGCAAATATCCCGACACACACTAGCGCATCGTAAACTATAATAAGTAGTTAAAAGCGATAGACCTCTGGGGCCTATAACAAAACTCAATTTTGTACAATTAAGAGGAAAACTGAAAGCAAAACGCAAATGGCGATTCGTTGACTGTACCTATTGTTTACGCTTTTACGCTAGTGTCAAGTGTAGGATTTTCATACAATTTGACAGTTCCCGTTTCATAATAAGGTAGTCGCTTGCGCCACCTAGCGTGAGAAATTGACAGTTTTCCTCTCAATTGTACACCTATGACAGCTGTCTAGCTCTATGCCGTTTCGCCGCTCGGATTAACTTTCTATTAGTAACGAGGTAAAGTTTTGTTATAGTCCCCGGATGGCCAACATAAATTAAATACACCTCTTACAAAGAGTTTTGTGTTAATACATACGAATATTGTGACGACACGTGCGCTTGACAACAATTTTGTAACATATTCATTTGAAATACGTTTTTAGAAATAGTATTTCAGACAAACATCTTTCACAAGTTATGGAACATAAACAATATTCCTCTTACAAGCCGTTCGATCCAAGATTGCTGTTGCCATCGCTCTCACCCGCGCCCCTCACACCTCCCGGTCTGTTAACGACGATCTCGAAACGAACGAACGAGTAAAATTAAATTAATACTCCTTATTCTTAGAAGTGGTAAGCAACAAAATAGACAAACACATAATACTATCACGTGCCCGAAACTTCGTCAAACAATGAAAAAAATAATATGATACCGAAATATACTCTAAACTGTATAAAAGTTGTTTATGTGTAGAAAGTAAAGCTCAGGCACACACACACACACACACTCTCACATTCGGTCATTTCACTGTGAAACAACTGGCCAGCGATGGTTCAGGCAACGTCGCATGTTTATAACGATGTGTTGAAAGGACCAAAGAAAAATCCGTTTGACCTAACCCGGAACAAAACTGAGTTGTTCCACACAACATTCAATAAACAGTAGATTAAGGGAATGCCCTATCATATGAAACGAAACAAGTGCTAAATATTGCTGAAAGTAAATGCAACAGAGATGCGTGTGAAATCGCGCGCGGAAAAGAGCTCATTTCTCCTGGAGAGGTAGCAGGGAACATTACGCATCGAAAAAATATTCGGATTGAAATGTCAGTGACTCTTATGTACTACTGTAGTTAAGAGACATAATGTTCATTTAATATGAACTCGAGCACTTTTAGCGCTGTCAAATATTCCTGAGGCTGAGCTTGAGGCTCTATTAGGCCCGAGTGAAGCTGACGGAACATTTTGCACGCTAACGGTACCCTAACCATATTTACGAACCGTTCGAACCGTATGTTGTGTGTTTTGTTGTTGTTTTTGTTGTTATTGTTGCGCTTATTGGCCAAACCAAATCACAAGTTGTTGCAAACAAAGTGCAACTTGCTGTCAGTTTCCTAGCATGACTGTAGCCCAGATGCACAAACGATCACCCTAAGTTTTTTAAACACACTAATCACTGTCTTACGCTCAGGGCTCAGGGTGTGACCGCGCCAGCATGACTATCAAGCGGCACTTTCCTTGAGCAGTCTGTGTGGCGAGTTACCACCAAACTCGGGAAAAAATCGGCAACTCCATATAAAATATGTAGTTGTAAAGTTTCCTCGAATTTATGCCAACTCGCCATCTAAAGGTGAAGCCAGACGAGCGTAATTTTGTGAGTCGTGAGTCGCAGAATTTCAGTCGCGTAATTTCTGCAGCATTCGGTTTCATACAAAACTTCTCTTTCGTACACACTGGCGTCGCAAAAAAATTCTGAAACCGATTTACGCGACCGAAATTCTGCGTCTCACGACTCACAAAATTACGCTCATCTGGCTTCACCCTAAGTTGACAATTCGAGCGTAATTCCATAAAATATTCAGCGTGCAATGAAATTCATTCGACACACGACGCCGGAGCTACCGCATCCCCCCGCTTATAGCTCGCCCGCGTTGCAGGCGTCCTCGTAGCTCTTGCCCTTCTGCTCGGGGTCCAGTTTGATCATGTCGTCGATGCGCAGGATGGTGATGGCCGCCTCCGTGGCGAACTTCAGCGACTTGACCTTGCTCATGGCGGGCTCCAGCACGCCGGCCGCCAGCGAGTCGCGCACCACGCCCTCCGTCAGGTCGAGCCCCATCCACTTCAGGTTGGCGTGCTGCGTCTGGGGGATAAGCGATTACGTTTACCAAGGCCCTGTCTTGCCTATGCCCGACACTAAGATGATACGGGCTGATATGATGATGATGACCGTCTCAATCGAGAACATTTGAAACAGAGCCTTAGGCCTGAACCAGAGTGAGGAAAGAGTCCATACTGTAGTGACTGAGGCGGGTGCGGGTGCGGCTACCGTCGCCGCGCCTGCCTCAAGTCCAAGTCACCACGCATTCACTCTGGACACGGTCTTATTGTCACTAAAGCCCGACAAATAGAACGCGAGTTAGCACTATTGTCAGAATATCTTTTGACTCCATAGCTGCGGCGATGGCATCTCCTGTCACGCAAAATGGAGTATTGAATCACTGGCTAAAAGTGGGCACAGTTGTGCCTCTGCTGGAGTGGATGGCGTGGGGCGTGAAGAGGTGCAGCCGATCAGAAGACGCGGCTAATCAGAGGGAGGACGCATTGACGTGTCGTCGCTACAAAATCGTAAACATCAACTGATCGCCACCGCGCACTTTACCATGGACGCGAGCTAAATTGCATTGGTTTGATCAAGCCCTTAGGTGCTATATACCAGCAGGGGGTTTCACTTCGCTGAGTAAGCACTACGGCCAGCTATACGCGCCCGTCGGTCTTTGTCACATGGTTGTCGCTCGGCTCCCGGTGCGCGCGCTAGCCGCGTGAAAACAATGACGCCGAAAACAACTGAGTGCGATTCGCAACCCTGCGTGATCGGCATCGTGTCAGCGGTGTCTAATGGAATATGAAGGCTCGTGTCATACGATAAGTTTCAATTTCGCATGCGAGCACATATGTAAATATCTTTTTGCACCTAAACTTGAATTTTGTTCGGGAGGGAACTTTCTGTAAGTAGTACTATTAGTTATTCTGTGATACCAGTACGCTTGATCCGTCAGTGTCTCCGGGCGCTCACCTTGGTCTGCGAGGAGTTGTGGTAGGCGCGCAGCTTGGCCACGAGGTCGGTGGCGTCCTTGGCCGCGTTCACGGCGAGCGTCTTCGGGATCACGAGCAGCGACTGCGCGAACGCCGCGATCGCGAGCTGCTCGCGCGAGCTCTGCAGGGAATCACCACAATCAGACATTAGCAATTATAGAGCTCTGACTCCACACATAAGTCTATCACACCACACACTCCGTAAGTCTAAAATAATGTCGAAAATAAACATAGGAGCTACACCCTTCTTGAATGAATCGCAAAGGGATTCTACTAGGCTACTCAAGCAGCAGCCATTGTGTCGAAGACTTTAGCTGACGAGTAACGTTCAAGCGCATCTTACCTTTCGCAACTCGAATCTCATGCGCAAATCGTACCCATCGCGCCTGGACGACTCGTAACAACACTCCACCCCGCTAACGAGGAGGCTATCGAATGGCTGCTCAAGCTGCCACCTTTATGAATTGTGACGTTGGACGACAGCGACCAAACGCTCATTAAATACACTCACCAGCGTGGTGGCGAAGTTCTCGAGGTAGATGTTGAGCGCGGCCTCCACTGCGCCGCCGCCCGGCGTCAGCTTGCCGGACTCCAGCACACGGCGCACGGCGCAGAGCGCGTCGTGCGCGCTGCGCTCCATCTCGTCGCAGTACGCGTCGGTGGGCCCGCGCAGGATGAGCGACGCGGCCGTGCGCGCCACCGGCCTGCGACCACGATGCATGTCACGTTATGGGCTCTACTCACTCACGATGCAATCTGTCTAGCGATTGGTTGCTGCAACTTGTATTTCTCTCTCTGTCTATCTTCCTGTTCTGTCCTTCTCTAGCGGCTGCGAGGCAACCTGCCTTCTATGAGCTGCAGCGACAGATTGCAAGCCAGGCTGCATCGTGAGTGCGGTACGTGGGACACTCACTGATAAGCCGTACAACATACAACAATAGTCTTCCAATCAACTATCTTATGGCACTTGAGTGACCTTTACAGGGGGCGCTAGTTCTACGCAACTTAACGCAACGAACCTGTCATCAAGCGTTAGTTCCACCTGTCACCGTGGAAGGCTGTTCAACAATAGTTAGTGTCATATCCATATGCCGCCGCACTGTTAAATTGTAATCGTAAAATTTCTGGAGGATTCACGGGATGTTTCCAAGCCGCCCATGACTGAACCAATCAGAATGCAAAGTTCCACGACATCGGCCAAGAAGAATGCAGCGTTGCGCGTTATGAACCAATCAGGACGCAGCATTATATTTCATGAACCAATCAGTTTCATTACAACAAACCTAACTGACCCTGGTGACGGCAGCGCTAGCGTCAATGGCATACGAATGACATTTCATACTGGCGACCGTAGTGCAGTGTCAGTTAATTTTGCGTAGGACAGTAGGAATTTTGCATGCTGTGGTGTGTGTAGGTAAGTGGAGTGTAGACGGTAGGCGCACTCACCCCTTGATGAGGATGAGCTGGTCGTCGCAGATCTGCTCCTGCACCACCTCGGCCGCCTCGCCGATCATGCTCGCCTCGAACACCTCCTCGCCTGCGCACGCGCATGCGACCAGTCATATACGAGTAGTACATGTATCTACTATTATACTATACAGGGTGTAACAGAAAGGTGTAGTCATATTTTAGGGGGTTGTTAGGGAGACTATTCTGAGTAACTTTTACTATGAAACTTTTTATTTATTTTTCATTACTCCATATGTTTTGGTCCGAGCGGTCAGCTGATTTTTATAGAGAAGTGAAAATTAAAGTTGCTCTGATTTAATCAGATTCATAGTGAAAGTTGCTCAGAATGGTCTCCCTAACAACCCCCTAAAATATGACTGACTACACCTTTCTGTTACACCTGTAGATTCTATAGTAAAGCTACGCGCCAAGATTGTTTGAAGTATGGCCATACAAATATGATAGCTGAGATTAGGGGGCCCGATACGCTGCCATCAGCCTTTCAGACTGCACACTGATAAATAATGGCCTCCTCAGGTAGACGCTATCCAACTCGGTCCTGTGCCACCCTCGAACGTCACCTGCTATCCCCGATCTGTCGCCTGACTGGGTGACTGGTGATCTCCCGACTTATTTACCAATCTGCTGTACTGCATTGCTACGTACCGAAACGAACGTTATGTTAGATAATGTAGAATCACCAATAATATCGGCCACAAAAAATGCAAAATTAATGTGATTTAAAAATCGTTGTATATGACACGTTATACTAATACAGATAGACCACCTAGAACAAAATATGACACCGACGTAAACTGAGATGCTACGGAAGCTTCTTTAGTTCGAGGCCATTATCCCTTGGTGCAGCACCATCGAATAATTGCAAATACCACGAGATGGCGCTAAGATATATAGGATTTATTCTAAGATTAGCGCCACCTAGTAGAAGTATGTTAACTGAAACCATGGCGTTTATAGTACAAATCTTACTCCTCACGCCATCTCTTTTTACGAAGGTTTACTAATTCTAATTTGTATGGGATGAGCACCTTGTGATATGACCCAGTTCTTCACTTACCTTCCATATTGGTCAGCGACGTGAGGAAGGTGGCTCCGGTGGCCTTGGCAATCCTCTTCAGGTCGGCCTTCTTGACGCGACGCACACCCATAGCGTTGTTCTCGATGAAGTATCTGCAATGCAACTTGAGTATTACTGTACTGCCCTGGCTTGTGGTTATAGCGTCCGTTTATAGAAAATTATTTCGGTCTTGTAGTTGTTTCCAGAAATAAATGAATGTTTAGTACACATGTCAACGCCTGCTCAACTTATCAACCTCTCTCATAGCAACTTAGTTTGTTCTCTTGGAAGAGATCTCTTATTAGGGATCAGCTCGCCTTTGCACACTATTTTTAAGTACTGTTTGTTTTTTCATTGATTGGTGTGCAATAGACATTTTTAATAACATACTTCAAAATTACTGACTTGTGTAGGAGATTTCATAATCATTTCATTTCCTATTTATGGGTCCAAAACTACTGAGATTTATGCCAGATTTGACTAGCAGTTAGAGGACACTTAGGTTTTTTTCTTAGCTATAAAACCGCATGGCGGCCCCTGAAAGGAAAAAGAGTCCCCTAAAAGATAGGGATTATTGGTGAAATGGGCCATAAGCCCTTCAGACAAGCCAACTCACTTGAGGCACAGGTCGTCGATGCCTCCGGAGCACAGGATCACGTTGACTCCGGTCGCCAGGATCTTCTGCAGGCGCTCCTTGGTGATGTCCATCTCTCGCGCGCGGATCGCCTCCAGCTTCTCAGGGTCTGACACCAGCACCTGCAGGGAACCTCTTGTTAGAGATATATTTGCGTTTGCACAAGTACCTATAATAACTAAGAAAGTTTGGGGTGAGGTGAGAGGTTGCTATGTTGGATTCAGACATTTACCGTTTGCCGCAAACTACACACTCTACACACTCTACAAACGTAAGATGTGCTACAAGTCAAACTCTCCAAATTCACACCAAGCCAAACTCATTATCCACATCGTGATGGCTTGTAGAGGTTTGGCAAGCATATGGACCAGGTCTTAGATTAGACACATATATGTGTCCAAGCTTAGGTATTTCGTCTTCGCGATTTGTCAAATTTGTTGCGGAATGCACACTGAAATCATCAAACAAAACAAACATAGCATTGCCTTGTCTGTAAAGGTTTGTGATCAATTAATAACAAGGTAGAATTCATGGTGTTTTTATCCAGGGAACACTAATGGCTAAAGGCTATCGCTATCCAGACTGTTCTGTTCACAGACCAGTGCACAATCATTCACTCACCTGAACTCCCATCTTCATCTTAGTCTTCTGCAGCGAAAAGTCCAAGCAAGCGATCTTGGCGTTGAGAATCTTCTTGGGCATGGCCTGAGAGGCCACGGTGCAGTTCAGAGCGTACCCTTTAACCAGCACACTCTCCCGGGCGCTGCGGCCGTGGGCCTTCAAGATGTTGACCGCCTTGATGGGGTAAGCGGTGTTGCCCCGAGGGTCGGTGATCTTGACCGCCATGGCAGCGTCTACCACCATCTCGGAGAAGAAATCCGCATCACTGGGCGTGGTGGTTGAGGAACGTTCTTGCGAGGGTATGATGAGGAGGGATGGGGCGGCTGAACACAGGCGGGTGATTGTGAAAATGTCACCCAAAAAGTGAATGTATTGCGTAATTTGTTAATAGACAAGAAGCATAGTATAGCATATCAGTTTTCCTTTTCCTAGACAGGAGGGGAGAGGCACAGATTTGTTTTGTTACAATCGTCTCAGCATCACCGAAATCATAAAGCCCATAGATTTAAATCAGATGATCTGTGCAGTGTCTGGCAGACAACTGACTCGTGACTGTTTGTTTATGTGACTGACTGTCTGTGACAGATTCCAAAATACATCAATTTATGCCTAACTTCAGTTAAACTTAAATAGAAAAGGATACGCTCCAATCAGTTTGGAAGACATGGTTGTCTTGGCAGCATTGACGATGCATGGCCTGCCCAGAGACTCCACGGAGACTGTCAGGTTGTCCTGGATGTACTTGACAGCCTCCTTGCAGGCCAGCCTGTAGCCGGAGATGATGCTGGTCGGGTGGATCTTGTTCTTGACCAGCTCGTCTGCTTGCTGCAAAACAAAATAAAGACATACAACATTATCCAATATAAGAAAATACACATCAATGTAATAATTGATTTAATAGTGGATATACATCCAAAATATGAATATTGTATAATAGGTGCCAATGTATCTTTCATCTGTATATTACTTTGGTGAATAAATTTCATTTTCATTTTCATCATGATCACTTTCAAAATGTATTTGTATATATTTATTGCACATAAAAGACAAACACAGAAAATACAGAGAAGTAATATACAAAGGCAAGCTTATCTCTAAAAAGAGATCTCTAAAAATGTCTATTAATTTCATCTAATCTTGGTCAAGAGAACCTTTGTTATCTACATACTCACTCATGAAAAGACATGTCCTACACACTATTTCTTTTAACAGGCTTCCAGCCATTCAAACTCCCTTTTAAGTCACTACACTGATTTTGTTACATTATTTTTTGATCTAGCATCTCACAATACACCCCTGCAGGGGTCTGCAGTTTTAATATCTTTGCCAATCCATGAAAAAAGCCTCCCCTGGTGCTCGGTATGCTATGCATGTAGACTAGTGTAAAGCAAACAGAAGTGCAATTGAATTCTCACCTTGAGGAGTTCAGCAGCGATGATGACCACTGAGGTGGTGCCGTCACCGACCTCCTCATCCTGAAGATGCGCCAGCTCCACCAGGACCTTGGCAGCCGGGTGCTCAACCTCCAACATTCTAGGAAAAGTTGAGAGGAGCCATTATTATTAATCATAAAAAGCTGTTTGGTGCTATGAGGAGAGTTTAATTGTAATTGTAATTTCTTTATTGTACTCACATGACAGTAAAAATAGATTAACATAGAAAAAAAAATGTACAAAGGCGAGCTTATCTCTAATAAGAGATTTCTTCCAGCAAACCATGTTGGGTAGGAGACGGAGATGATAGGTAAGGGGAAGAATTGCGCGTACAATAAAACTATTCTAGTACGTACCTATAATACATAGATATTATTATTACACATAGGTACATATAAGAACCTATTGCTAAGGAATAGACTACATACACAGTTACATAAATACAGCTTAACAATAAATATCGTATGAATACACTAATACATACCAGTATATATCTAAATTGACAATGAAAGATAGTGCTTCTTTAGACGGTTTTTAAAGATATTTAGTGATGGACTGTCCCTGATGGTGCAGGGAAGCTCATTCCACAGCCGTGTAGCGCGGATTGTGAACCCGTGCTCGTAGGCTCCAGTGGAGCGATGTGGGGCTTTAAGCAACGAAACCATGTGAGTTCTCCGAAGCCTGCTTGAAGAAAGAAATTCGAAGCGATCACGCAGGAAGTTAGGGTACCGAGGGTTCCACAAAATATTGTAGAGAAGACATAGAATATGAGAGTCCCGTCGAAGACGAATTGGTAGCCAATTCAACTCCCTGCGATGTTGTGAAACGTGATCGAGTTTGTACCTGTGTGCAAAATAATTTGTGATCCTGGGTCAACAGAAGGCAGAGCCAGATTTAAAAAGAAACACACTGCAGAACTTGCTTTCTTCGCAGTCATAATTTTTGTTTCAGTCAATAAAAACTCAAGTGTCCTAAAAAGCACCTTCCTAAAGTAATACCTTTAATATGATCAGATCAGTTTTAGTGATTTGTGTAATCTAAACTTTCTTTCTTTACCTTCCCAATAATAGCATACTGATCTGAACAGATCAATAAGGTGCTGTTTTGAAAATTATGGGGAAAGACAAAATGGTACAATTATGTACTTACTTGAGGATTGTGGCTCCATCGTTTGTGATGGTGACATCTCCAATATCATCCACTAACATTTTGTCCAAGCCAACGGGTCCCAATGAGCTCTTGACTATGTTAGAAATAGCTGCAGCTGCCATGACTGGAAAGATGGTGTCATAGTACATAAATTTATTGACTCATTTATTGGTGTAAAGAGTAGTGAGACTGATCTAAAAACCAAATTCAGTCATTGATTGAGATAATATTCAATGATGCTACAACATAGGTTAGTTTCTTTGTATGATGTAAATAAACTTTTAATATCATGATTGTAGCACTTTGAGAGGGATTTTTACATCCGTACATGGATTTTTGGCAAGTTTTAGAGTAATTTATATAATTTATTTGCGAATTATAAGCCAAAATAAAACCATGAGTGGCTTGCATGTGATCAGCCGGGGTAACCCTCGTGTAGAATTTTATGAGGTTGTATGGGGAAAAGCTTACCATTTTGGGTTCGGACAGATTGTCCGGATGATCTAGTTCCTGCTACGGATAGAGGGGCTGCAAGTGTCGACATTTTTATTAGATTTCCAAAAGAAAATTCACAGAAAAAAGCTCGTCACACTTCTTTGATTCTGGAAAAGAGAACAATGTTGCCATAACAAAAATGTAGATGACACATTGCAAACCATTGCCAGTTATTACAGCAGCCAACCCTCAAGCCAACCATGGGGCGTTTTGACACTGTGAAGTGTTAAGTGTAAAGTGTGGGTTTTGTAAATGAGGCTGTAAACATTTCATAAAGTGTCCAATTCTGGGTAGTGGCTCTTATTATTAAAAGCGGTTTTTGAGCGTCAAGCAGTCGAATGGGCTTATAAACTGCCTACTGCTCACTTCAGAGGTCGCCACTGTGGACCGTCTATAAATTTGACAGTTCCTCTTAGTAAACATGTAAACAAACTAATTATTTTATGAATAAATTCTTTCAATGCCTCGTTGTGCAGCTGTTGATTGCAAAAATGTGGGGATTCATATATTCCCTAAAGACGCTAAAAGAAGAAAATTGTGGGAGAAAGCTCTTCGTATAAAAAATTGGCATGCAAGTACTTCGTCAAGGTTATGTGCTACCCATTTCCTACCTGACGATTATTTTGGACCAAATTCGTATACAGGTGATAAATCTCTAATCAAAGTGTTAAAGAAAACTGCTGTACCGTCTTTATTTTCACATTCTAAGGTCAAAACAATCACACAGACAACACAACAACAACAGCGATCGGATAGACAGCTTCGGAGAAGCCTGAAAAAACTTTGTGGTGATCAAATACCTGGACCTAGTGGTATTCAACTCCGAGAAGGTTATTCTTGTCGTACGCCCTTAGTCTACAACAAGAAAATGGATTTTACAATAAAACCGCAACATAACCTTTATATCATAACAATGCCAGTTTATAACTTACCTTTCAATTAAAACTGCTTTTTTACCAACGATGGACGCTTTTCTTTTTCTCAGCTCGACTTTTAATTGAATCACACTCCATGTCGCATACATTGATATAGTTTATTTTGTTATTTCAATTATTCGTGAAACAATAACAACTAGACAATATGGCAGTTCTTAGACACCCCATAGTGCTGCCCTCTGCAATTGGCTTTCAGTTTCAAAGCCCATTCGCGCCGGATGAGAATGGATGGAGATACTGCAACTGCTGCTGCAGCGCTAGTTTGCGATTAAGCCTATATAATAATTGATGCTAGAAAATAAATGATAGCATTATTTGCTGACTACTGTCCTGTTTTATACATAACATTAACCATTAGACAAAATATTAAGTTTGTCTAGAGTCTGGCTAGTAAAAGAAGTCCCAAGAAAACCGCGGCAAATTTAAAAAATCTTAATGTGGCCACATTTACTGTACACCGAATTAACGGAGTTGATAGGTACTTTGATGTTTTTTTTTTCATTTTATTGTTTGATACCTATTTACTCTCATGACTTGGTTGATTGGTTGAAAAAGAGAATATTATATTAGTAAAAACGCGCGTTCGTAAATTCTAAAACAATAGAATAGTAACTGAAATTAAAGAAAAGTAATAAATAGTCAAGTAAAGTATCAAAATGTTCAACAAAGTTTGAAAACTACCAATGCACAAGATCGCTGGCCAGACTCTAACTAATAGAACACGCTCGCTGTAGTGCGCTAACTGAATATGTTGACATAATTATTTTGATTCTATCATTCCCTGCCAAATTATAAGCACTAACAATTGTTAAGGTAAAACTTCGTGAGGAAACCTTAGCTGCGGCGATGTCACGCAAAATGGAGTATTGAATAACTGGCCTCTGCTAACCAGTATGGGAAAAAGTGTGGAACTATGTTATTTGTTAACATAAATATTAAGCTTGCTTGTAGTGTACGCTATATTCCAGCCAGCCGGGGCGGCGACGGCGTGTATGTAAGTACTTTACTTACCAGGAAAGGATTTACATAGATGCATAAATTCCCGTTTGGAATATGTAACTTTAGCAATCTGTCCCGTTTTATATCTATATAAAATACTAGCAGATGCCCGTGGCTTCGCTTACGTTACGCGTGTATAGAAGAAACACAACCGTCGTCCGTAGCACTCGCTAGTGAGCGACTGAGCCACCCGCGAATGTTATGAGGACAATGCTCAGCGTTGTCGTGTTGGTGCCTTGCGAACCCTATGACGCGGGACAAAAAACCGATAACTTGCGGGAACGAGGCGCGACTACGATGGGAACCGCGAAGAAATGCGAACGGCGGCATCCACATTCATGTTTCGCGGCTTCGTCCGCGAATGTGGAGCTATTAGGTATTGTTCTGAGGAGGAAGAGGCTGCTGATGAGGGTGGCCGTGATGCTCTTCTGTCACGGTTGGACATTAGCGTTGTAGTTCAGTCAGCTTCCCATCAGGACTTGAGTGGTGGTGTAAAGTGTGGGTTTTGTGAGTAGGGCTGTGTAAGTGTAAAGTAGTATGCAATTCTGTGTAGTGGCTCTTATTAGTAGAAACCGGTTATTGAGCGTCAAGCAGTCAAATTTGCTGTCCCGACGACGCAATTAAGTAAACAGCGAGTGAAGGCACGCTGCGAGTGGAAGGGGAACGGGGCATGGCTACTCGCAAAAAAATAGAATACGCTTCTATTCGCCTTATTAGTTACACACACTCACACTTAACAGTGGCTGTCCACTAGTGTAGTGTCCACACGTTGCACGCACTTTACGCCCATCCTTTATACCTGCACTTTACACTAATCATAATAAAAACGGGCCTTTAGCCTGAGGTTGAATCTAGCGACGACACATGGGGCAACCATTCAACTTTTCGAGGTGGCCACACATGGGCCACTGATGGATGACAGCAGATGACAGTTGTTGTGTCTTGTTGTCCGTCATTTGATGTTGATAATGATAAGCTGTGTTGTTGTTGGTGATAAGAATTTAGATTCTATATTTTATATTCACTCATCAAAATGATGAAATTACGTACATTCTTCTTACCACTATCGAAATTGACCAAACCTTCCTTCACATACTCCACAGCTCCTGTGGCAAAGGTAAAAAAAAAACTCATTGCCCTATTATCTTTTTTAGTATATGTGGATTTTCACGTTTACCAAGTTTTAGGAAGCGAAAATCAAAGTCAATAACTGCGATGTGAACTACTTGGCGGTCGGCACAGGGCCTCACAACGTCCTCTGTTTGCCGGGAGCTCTTGGAACTATATGGACAGACTTCAAACCACAAATCGAGGGTTTCGACCGGGAGAAGTTCACAGTCATCGCGTGGGACCCGCCAGGCTACGGCAAGAGCAGGCCCCCAGAGAAAGAATTTACAGCAGATTTTTTCGAGAAAGATGCAGCTGATGCTCATGAGTTTATGAAGGTGAGTTGGTATTTATTTATTCTTTTTCCAGATCTGCCTGACTTGATCTGCTGCAAAACTAAATCAATAAATAGGTACCATTTAAGCTACACCTAAGTTCTTACTAGCGATGTTTTCTTCTGAAACTTACTTTTGAAATCTAGAAGAGTCAGAAAAAGCCAAATCTTGATTTGATTGAAAATAGTGCAGTTACTTTTACATGGTTTTTTTTACAGGCACTGAATATCCCCAGATACTCAGTGCTAGGTTGGAGTGATGGTGGAACAATTGGTATGATATTAGCAGCTAAACAGCCAAATGTTGTCAGCAAGCTAGTTGTATGGGGTACCAACTCCTTTATCTTACCTCATGAATTAGAGATGTACAAAAGTGAGTTAAAATTTCAAATTAATAATCTCATCTTCTGTTTGTGAACTGACCAAGTACATATAATAATAGGTTTTTATCCCAGAAACATCTTATAACATTTCAATACATGTGCTATATAGTAAATACTTGTTTAATTTGTTAGTATTCTGCATAATCTCCACAGAAACAAGGGACATAGCATCTTGGTCACAGAGAATGAAACAACCTATGATTGATGTATATGGAGAAGAATATTTTGCCAAACTTTGGGCTAAATGGTGTGATGGAACTGAGACAGTGTTTAGAGCAAATAATGGTGATATTTGCTCCCAGATGATAAAGAATATCAAGTGCCCAACATTGATACTGTACGGCGAGAAAGATCCTATGGTGGATAGAGTACATGTGTCATATTTGCACACACATATTCAGACTTCAAGGTTGGTAGAACTACTGCTACTAATCACAACCGAGAAAGATTGTTTATTTTACTACTTACTTGATTTTCTAATCTTTCAGAATACATCTCTATCCTGATGGGAAACACAACATCCACTTGAAGTATGCTGACGACTTCAACAAGAGAGTACAAGAATACTTACTGGCTTCAAATTGAAAATGAATGAAATAATGGTGTAGATAAAATTGGACTGCAACTCATAAAATATGATTATTTTATAAGTAAAATGTTACTAATGGTTGTAAGGGGTGTCTCAAAATGTTATTGTTTTATATTGTTTTAATTTAAATGTTAAATTAAAATTGTTAAATATACTCAAAAAAATATTATTCTCTTTACTTTGATTGCCCTAAGTAAAATAAAAAACTGGCCAAGTGCGAGCCGGACTCGCGCACGAAGGGTTCCGTACCATTTATCTATAAAAACAGCAAAAAAATCATGTGTCGTATGGGAGCCCCTTGTAATATTGAATATAATGGTATTTGTTGTTATAGCGGCAACAAAAATACTTCAACTATCTAGCTATCATGGTTCATGAATGAGATACAGCCTGGTGACTATTATCTATAAAAACAGCAAAAAAAAATATTGTATGGGAGCCCCCTTTAATATAATCTGTTTTTGAAGTAAAACTTCTTGGGGCACGGGGGTAAAATTTATTTAACCTCTCAACTGTGGGTTATTCATATATTTGCTTTTCAATTGCTACTAGGCGGGTGCTATCACGAGTGGCTAAGAAATGTAACGGAAATTGGAATCGGTGACGTCAGGGTCGGCTGAAGACTTTTAAAACCGCAACTATTTTCAATACGGTTTTTAACTAATCAGATAAGATAATAATACATTCGTACAATAAAGAATGTTAATTAGTGAGAGAAAAACCTGATGAAACGTTAACAAATAAAAATTATTTTAAGCATTCTTCCACGAGTTCTTGATTTCCGGTATGGCCAAGATGGCGCTCACTCTCTTTCGCTAGATGGCGTTAGTAGCCTAATATCTAGCATGACTCAAACTACTTCGTTCTACCTCTTTGTTGGAACCGGAACTTATGTTTGACAGCTGTGCGATGCGATCCATACAGTTTGTAAGAAAAGAGTTTCATCAATGTCACACGGGTCGATATGGATTTCTAAAACAAGCAAAAGCAATGCATACATTTGAGCGAGACGGCTTAAAGACGTGACGTCAGATGGTATATAATCTGAGCGAGATGCAAATAGTAGTGACACTATTGAATGAGTTAAGTATATCACCACGAGCGCGACAAATTGTAGATAAGGAATGGTGGGAAATAAATGACATGACGTATTAAAAGTAAGTACAAGTATAAAATAATTTCAAATAATCGGACGTCTTAAACTTAAAAGTAACTTGAAGCAGAGATTGGGTCTCAAAATTGGAAATTTAAATCTCTTTTAGTATAGGTAGGTATAGGTGTATAGTATAGGTACCACTTAATGATCTAGCTACAGAAGTTTTACTTCTAACACGTGTACGGTGCTACACGCGTATATTTTTTTAGTATTTGTTGTTATAGCGGCAACAGAAATACATTATCTGTGAACATTTCAACTGTCTAGCTATCACAGTTCATGAGATACAGACGGACAGCGGAGGCTTAGTAATAGGGTCCCGTTTGGCACCCTTTGGGTATGGAACCCTAAAAATGTGGGTAGTATTAATCCTATATAGCGCAGTAGGTTAGATAACTAGAGATATTACCTACATTAAAATGCAACAAGATTCCCATATTTTCATTTACTTCTTATAAGCATGTTTCATTTCAGAATAAAACAATTTACATTCAATAACACATAATTTAAGTTGTGAAGTGACTCGTAATATGAAACTGTACACGGGCACAAATCCACAAGGACTTGCACAAAGCATAATTATTACTGAAATTATAAATAATCCTAATAACACTTACTTTTGTTCAAATGTGTTTGCAATATTAGATATGAAACTATCATTTGCATTGCAACTAAACATTACAATCAGGCAAAGTTAGTTTAATCAAAATTACTATTATAGAACTTGATTCAAAAAATATTCTCGCCTGCAGTGGGTAGTAGAAAATATGTATGTACTTACAAAACAACTATAAAATGTGAATTTGTGTGAGTTATTTTAAATAAATATTTATTGCACTCGCCTACTACACGATCGGGATCGTGGATAAACTCAGATGATTGCAGATTTCCTTTAGACTTTTCATATAAACATTACTTTCCAAAACAAACCGTCCAAAGTCACAGTATAAAAAAGATCACATTTTCATATTTAAGGCACACTAAAAGAGCTATGTTTAAGACTCAACAATATCCTTCACACTTGCACTTGTTGACTTGTTGAGGAAGTCCAAGCTAACTTTGCAGATCACTAATATTTTTCACGAGCGGGACTGAACTTTATGTTGACAACTTACATTAGAACATCAAGTTTATTAATTAGTATTATCAGTTCATAGTTACCTATTTTACCTCTGGCTATAGCCAAACAAACTAACGGCAATAACTGAAGAATCATAAAATTTATTTGTAATGTTCATATGCATTGCAAGGATTGCAAGTATATTTCTCTATCTATGTAATCTGTCAAGTTAGCCTCAACCAGCTATGCGAGAAAATGGCTTGGTTACTGCTGGATACTTCACAAGTAACATTTTACAATTATATAAACAAACACACATTAATTAAGCGACCTAACTCGATAAATACATATGAAAATATAGTGACAATATCAAATCATTCGCTAGATCCAGTAAGCTTGTTCTTATCTCATAAATAATTTCTCTAGTTACAAAAATAGTATACACTGAATGGAACACCGAGGGTGTTGCAGACTCCATTACTCTCTTCTCTACGCTGCATCAGACTATACTGACGGCTCCAACACGCATTGAATTCCACATTACAGAGTATAACAGAAATGTATTGCTATTGTCCTATTGGCATTATCAGGGACCTCATTCACACCGAAAAAAGGACACCAAATGCCAATGTCCTCATGCTCTTATTGTACATAAAGAAGCGCCTACCTACACTTCACTTTCCTTCCCTTTGCATGAGGACATTGGTGTCCTTGTGCTCCTCCTACCAGTAGGAGTATTCAGTAGGTGCACAGGATGAACCCAAGTTTTCTCAAGAAACCAATTACTTATCGGATGCACTTTCTTATTATAAAGCCAATTTGGGAACGTATACTTGATTCACCTGGGTTAATTCACCTAGCTAGGTGAATTAAGTTAACTTTTAGAAACCTTAATTTACTTACCAATCATCCGGGTGATCAAGGTGAATAGGCTTGTGGCCTGTCAAGTCAAAAGAGATACTTTTTATGAACTGTCAAAACGGAACTTTTGTTACTGAGTTTTAGGAAATAACAACAGAATTACGTCATGGAAGAATGCCATCAAATGCTGTCTTTTTTTGCACAAAATTGACTTTATAAAATATATCTGCTGCAAATATACAATTCTGAGAATGTCAAGCCATTTTGTACATAATGCTTCAACTTACGACTTGTTCCTAGATTTATAGGATTACCTTGGCCACAAGCTTATTGTAAGGTAAATGTTTATAGAGTGGTGCGTATCTCTACTCAGCCTTTCTGTTACACCCTGCATTAGATATTGGAACAGTATTAGGTAGGCACGCGAGGGCAACCACACGGCGTCTCACACCGCGTCACAATTCTTTGGGAATTTAACCAGAAGTCCCGATGCAGCGACGCAGGCACCATATCACCTACAAAAGTCAATGAACTACAGAGCACCATCATCCTACAGGCTACTGCGATCCATCCATTAAATATATTACAATAAGATTACTCTTACAAAATACATAACGATAAAATATTACAACATTATCACCGGGATTATTAACAATACGGTATTTAATTAGACAGTTTAAAATACGTGATATTCCGTTTTTTACCAACTAGTGTTTAGAGAGATAGAGTCAGAAGGCACACACTTGTATACACGTCAGACGTAGACCGGCCCCTGGTTTTCGTTGTCATCGAGATTGATCTTATTCGTGTAGGGGCCTCCGTCGTCAAAAAACCGACGGAAGGTGAACTCGAAGAAACCGTGGAACGTCTTTCCGTTATCCAACAACTCACTGTCCGACTTATTCGAATCGGAGCTGCCAGAATTCCTCAACTTGTCCGGGTCTATGGGATCGAAGTTGGATGTGTCTGTTGGGTATTCGATTCTGGGTATGTATGGGGCGACCTGTCTCCGGAGGCCCTTGTCGAAGTCGATGGTCTTGAGGAAGGGGTGAGTCTTCAGCTCGTTTGCGTCCTTGCCGAGGCGCGTGTCCTGCCCGGAGCACAGCTGCAGGATGAGGTCGGCGCTCTCGCGGGAGAGGTGCGCCGCGTCCGGGATGTGGAGGGTGCTCTCCCAGTTTATCACCTGGGGGGGGGGGAGAACATAGGTCTTGTAAGTATGACTGTGCGCCTAAACGGGCCATATTTTCACTGCAATATGTGGCTGGCAACTATTGGTGTCTTTTTCTAACATGCGAGTAAGAGAGGGACATCAATAGTTGCCGGCTACATATTGCAGCAAAACCTGGCCCGTTTAGGAGCACCATAAACGATTTGGAATACCAAAAGAGGTTTACTGGCTAATAATAATAATTTCTCTAAACTAAACTTAATCTTAATCGAAGTCAATGTATGCCGAACATAATATTCTCGCAAATGAGAAAATATTTACCCTCAATACACTTCTTCTCCATATGGAACCATTCATCTATACGCATGGTTAACTGTATCTTACGTTTATATCTTGCAAACGAATGCAATTTTGTTAGGTTAAAGATTCTATTTATTTTTCATAAAGGGGAAAAGCGATTAACTAGCCAGTCGTAGGCCAGCTGTTCCTTGTCCACTCGGTAACAATAACTCGGCTTTGGGCATGACGCCACTGCTTCGCCAGTACGGGGCCGACTATATCGCTGACTGTCTTTCAATATCCCTGAACAAGTCGGCATGCTAACAGTATACAAATGGAGGAAGCAGACCAGTGACAGAAAGTGTGAGTAACACCGCTCTAAGCAGGCTACTCACTAACAACCGGCGGCTCCACTTTAACAGACTTTTACTTTACACCCTAGTTCGCCCCTGCGGCAGGCGTGTGAGGAGCCCGCTTACCGCTTGTTCAGACACAGCAGGAACCGTGCGGTTTGAGAATCGTGCGGGAACCGTACACCGCAAGAAAATAGAATCGTGCGGGCCCCGCACTATGAGGCCTGAAAGTCGTCATCCGCGGCTCCCTCCTCGCACGCGACCCGCACGCTGTCACGAAAAGAAAATCCCATGTCTTGGATGTTTACCTACATGTTTGTGATGTCGCTGTTTCTGGTTCCCACGACACAGGATATCCTAGTGTGGGGCCAGAAGCAATGTATGTGCCTGTATGTAAATGTTTGTTTGTTTTGTTTGTCTGCACGTTACACAACTTTGCGGTTTAAAACTATTTGTAATCCGCAGTATCTGAACAAGCGCTCAAGGCCTGTGCCGCTCGGCGCCTACCTTGAGCTGCGTCTCGGCCGGCGTGTTGGCGAGGAAGGGCGGCGACCCCACCAGCATCTCGTACAGGATCACGCCGACCGACCACCAGTCGCAGAGCTGCGTGTAGCCCGTGCGCGTCAGCACCTGCAACACATCACCACCACCATCATCATCCTCATCATCATCAGAATCGGCATCTGAAGCCTCAGGGAACCCACTGTTGGGTAAAGACTTACTTTCAACCGTTAAATTAGTTCCACATAGAAGGCGCTTGTTTCGAGACCAAATCGAACACAAGAGTAACCGCCTGGCTGCAGCCATTTTTTTTATTTTTTTTGTAAAAAAATAAAAAAATACATTAAAATTAGTTTGACAGTGGGTACCAACGTCAAAAATTAGACATTCATTGACGTCTTGGTACCCACTGTCAAAATAATTTTAATGTCATTTTTTTTTTTTATAATTTTAATGTCAATATTGTTCCAAGGACTGGATTGTCCTTACGCTACCCAGCGTGGTAAGTAAGCAAAGAGTTTCGTTCATCAGCACTTACAGATTAATCACTTTTTACAATCACGTCTACCAAACGTTTTGCTTCATGACGTCAAAGTTAAAACCCGCTGACAGTCATTCATTATGTACGGAATATTGATCCTGAGACTGTACGGTCTACCTATATAAACGCCAAAATCGATTACAACGTCTGCAAGGCTATCGTTTTGTAACGCAAAATCTGACTCAGAACGGACGAGGACGCTGTAATGAATTTAGGCGTGATTAGGAACGGTCTGATTAGTATGCACCTCCAGGTCGACATATCATATAAAAACCTAAGTTCTTGAGAGAAGCCGACCTAATAATTCGGCACTGGCAAAATGACGACGATGAGCCCAAACTCGATGGGTTTACAAGTAAGAATCCCAGGGTCTCATCTACCACCGTCCAGCTCCATCATCAGGTGATGATGATGAGAAAATGGCTAAAAGGTATGTAAAGGACTTGCGACAACGAATCTAAAGAGTATACAAGTCAGTATACCAGGGTTCGATCTGCTACCTTCGAGCTCCATCATCAGACCAGCTCGATGGTAGAGCTCGAGCTCGAGCTCCGTTCCATCATATTGTTGTATTGTCATCTGAACATACACATACCAAGTTTCGTAGTGATAGAAGAACTACAAGTGGGCGAAATTTACATTCCGAGTTTTTTGCTCCATGTTATTTAGTTTCATGACTTGACGATCTAATAAAAGGGTGTTAGAAAGAAGAATAACCAAGCTTACCTCCGGCGCGATATAGTTGGGCGTGCCGACCAGCGAGTGCGCGAGGCAGCGCTGGTGCTCGCGCTTGCGCCGGCGCTCCAGCGGCTTCAGCTGGTGGCAGCGGCACTCCGACATGGCGCCCCACTCGCCCTCCACCGGGTCCATGGAGTCTTGCCGGCCGTGGTCTGCAGAACGTGGGCTTGGTTAGGTGGACGCTCGATACAGATGCGACACCCAGGCCTCCTACTCCAGCTAGTGCTGGAGCTAGGATGGCTGAATGAGATGAGCAGGCGGAGGGGATATGAACAAAGGCCCCGCTCATGTGGGCCAGGTGCAGGCGCTTCAAACCACTTGAAGAAGAATAGAAGATGCAATACAATTCAAGTCTTGACCAAAACGTGTCAGCGGTGGCGATCAGTTGTGTGCGAGGACGCGGCCAATCAGAGGACGCATCGGTGTGAAAATGTCTCGCAACAAGTTCATACACACACAACTGTAGCCCAATCAAGAACAAAGATTCGATAGAAAACTGTAGAAATGTCAGTGATTCTTATTCTTTATGAAATAAAATATAATTTTCTGCGTTCTCGAAAACGTTTTACGATCTCGAAAACGTTCGTGATCGAGGCTCTGATCGCCATCGCGGACGTTAGCTGAACACTTTGGTTCGGTCAAGCCTTTATGGCGCGGCCACATCACTCGTCGAGTAGCGTGGCGTGTGACGAGGGAATGAGGGACGTGATGTGGCCACTATCATCGTCCTGCTCCTCGTCCTGAGACATTTACTACGTTGACGTGACTGCGTAAGGGAAAGCCATTGTATAACTAATTTCTCTACAGAGGTGACTCTTAGAACTCCACCACAGGGGTCAAATACTGTTTGTGTAATGAGCTAGGAAAACATCTCAGTCAACCAGGAAAGAGCTTATTTGATTTTTTACTGCAAAATAACTAAGTCAAAATCGGTTCATCCATTTGGGAGCTACGATGTTACCAATGCAAAGATACACACACATACCTCGAAACTTATAGCAACTCTTCTATAGGTATTTGCGGGATGAAAAAATAGATTATTAAGGTACTTACCATTCCGTTGATAATATTTGGAGTTGTGCGTCCATCTAAATCCCGTGCAGAGTCCAAAGTCCGTCAGCTTGATATGCCCGTCGCGGTCTATCAGGATGTTGTCCGGCTTGATGTCCCGGTGAATAAAGCCCATCTTGTGGACACTCTCCACCGCACACGTCAGCTCTGCGATGTAAAACCTCGCGAGATTCTCCTCGAATATTCCCAGTTTGATCAGCAAGGACATCAGGTCTCCGCCTGGGATGTAGTCCATCACAAAGTAGAGGTTGTCCTTGTCTTGAAAGCTGTAGTACAGTTTGACGACCCACTCGTTATCCGCCTCGGCCAGGATATCTCTCTCGGCCTTGACGTGAGCGACCTGGTTCCGCTTCAGCACGTCCGCCTTGCGCAGCGTCTTCATGGCGTAGAGGTGACTAGTATCGATCTTCCTGACGAGCGTGACTTCCCCGAAGGCGCCGACGCCGATCGGCTTGATCTTCGTAAACATGGACTTATCCATTTTGGCACGCTTGAGCCGGATGTAGTTGGACTCCTT
>OY735258.1:8484598-8549436 GCA_963457715.1 Argyresthia albistria
GGAATTCTATGTTGATTTTAATTGATTAGCTATAAATTCTCTAAATAACGGAATCACATAAATGTCTTTAATTTTTGCTATTAGAGAGTTGTGCTGTAGTACAGTCAATGTAAAAGATATCTTTACAATTGAGTGTTTCATAAATATATTTACATATTTAATAAGTTTATTTACATATTTAATAAGTTTATAATCTGTTCATTTTCTGTGTGTCCTTTGATCTTGCCACCTGGGGCTTAATTTGAAAGAGCGCCAATACTCAATCAAAGAAAGCCGCTGCACAAATGACACACAGATAATTGAAACAAAAAGTAAACTTTAGAAAAAACCGACTTCCACAAACCCTATTTGATTAGATTGAGTTTAATACTAACTGTAACCCCTTATCCCCCCCTCCCTTGGGGAATTAATTTTGTCAAATGCTATATCAGTGCTACCCCACGCGACTAAGGAACCCCTGTACAAAGTTTCATGGCTCTAGGTCCACCGGTTTAGGCTATGCGTTGCCTGCCCGTCAGCCACGCATTGTATTTGTACCTAGTATTGAGCAGATCTGGTGGCCATATGTGGTCTTCATCAGCAGTTCCGCATCACAATATTATGCTTACCATGTGCATTTGCACGAGTTATTATGAAAACCACAAAAATCACTATAGGTCTGCCTATAATATTTGAAGAGTTCTCTCGATTTCTCCAGGATCCCATCATCAGATCCTGACCTGGTGTGAATGGGACCACCCTTGAGGTATTACCTATACGCCGAAAAAAGATTTGTTCAAATCGGTTCATAATTGGCGGAGCAATCGCGTAACAAACATAGAAAAAAAAAATAACATACGGGTCGAATTGAGAACCTCCTCCTTTTTTTGAAGTCGGTTGAAAATGAATGCAGTATATGACAAATACTTGATTATAAAGTATGTGACAGTTTCACATTGAAAGGAAATATTATTCTGCAACATGTAGTGTCAATTTTTTCTTAAGAACAATGTTTCCTCCAGATGGCAGGATGCCTCTTCTTACAATTATTTGAACTAAATGGACAGAAATATGCATGTAATACTATCAAGAATTGCTACCAATATAATTAGTGCTATTTTGATAGATTTCCTATATAAACTGTAGTTCTACATGATAACTGGTCCCTACATAATGCATGATACTTGCTGTAGTTTTGTCATTGTTATCTATATTAAATAAATAATACAATTATAAGGTACATACCTCATCATATCCCAATGCTATTAATTGATTTAATGATTGTGGTATCAGATCCTTGTCAATATCCGTCAATTTCCCAGACGAGGAACTGAATCCGGAACTAACTCCAGAGCTGACTGTGCTAGCAGCAGACGAGCCGGGGGGCTCAGAGCTACCAATGTTAGCAAATGGCAGTAGCGAGTTACGTATCTCAGCGAGCGCCTTCTGGTGGTACCCGGAGCTGCGCGTGGCCGTCTTGCCGGGCGCCGCCGGGTTCATGGCGCCCGCGCCGAGCGCCTGCGGTCACCCCACCCCGCCCATCACTCCTCCACTCCCCGCTCCCACCGCCCAACACAGCAGAATTTCCACACGCACATTTGCAACGAAATACACTATTTGTTCTAATCAACTCTTCTCTGTTGAAGTTGTTTACAGTTTGTTTATTTATTTATTCACTCTTTTTCCTCAATCAACATTCTTGTTTGATCTGGGGGGAGTTGTTGTCAACCTGAAAAGTAAACTGGGGTGAGATGGGTGCTAAAGTCTGCAGCTAAATCCTCTATTCCTCTTAAAAAACCTCCACCTAGCAAAATCCCCTCTCCTCCATGGTGGGATCCTGAGTGTACGGATGGAGTCAAAAAACGGAAGGAAGCTGAACATTTATACAGTAGGGCTATGACAATGGAGAACTATCTGCTATTCCAAAAAATATCTGCTGAAGTTCGTAGACTTCTATCACAAAAAAAATTACATGGATGGACAAAATATTGTGAAAACTTGTCTCCACGATCCCCTGCAGCTCTAATCTGGAAACAAATAAAAATATTTAGACGATCAGCGATGTCCAATGATGACCCTTGTAGTGATCCCTTAGTATGGATAGAGGATTTTGCTAATAAATTGGCCCCACCCACAGCTCCCATTAAAGAATTGTTTGCTGAGGATGTTCCTTTGCGAAGTTGTTTTCAAAGCATGGATGAGGCTTTCTCTCTTTCGGAGTTTGAATGTGCAACTGAAAACTTAAAAGATTCTTCCCCTGGTCCGGATGGAATCCCATATTCTTTCATAAAAAATGCAGGCCCTACTTCCAAAAATTTCTTTATTGATATAATCAATAGTTTTTTTTTATCAGGTGCTCCGCCCGAAGCATGGAAACTACAAATAATTATACCTATCCTTAAACCTGGAAAGGACTCTTCTGACCCAATCTCATACAGGCCAATTGCTATGTCATCTACTCTATCAAAAATTGCAGAACATTTGATTAAAAACCGTCTGGAATGGCTTGTGGAGAATAGAGGAGTTCTAGCGGAAAGTCAATATGGTTTCAGGAAAAACAGGTCGACTATGGATAGCCTGGCTATTTTGACCACTGATATTAGGTTAGCCTTCTCCAAAAATGAGTCAGTGGTAGGAGTATTCCTTGATGTTTGCTCCGCCTATGACAATGTTCTACTTCCTGTCCTCAGGCAGAAAATGCTTAATCTGAGGGTTCCAGTGAGGATAGTTAATTTTATCAATAACCTTCTTATATCAAGGTCAGTGCTAATCCGTAATCAGGATACATTCTTATCTCCCCGGGTAATTTGGAGGGGTCTCCCTCAAGGATCAGTTCTCAGCCCATTACTGTACAGCATTTATACACATGACCTAGAGACAGTAGTTACCTCATTTTGTAATATACTTCAATATGCCGATGACCTTGCTTTATATATTCCTCTAGGGTCAATTGAAGAAGCCTGTAATCGAATAAATTCAGCTCTTTATTATTTAGGGGTTTGGCTAGACGACCACGGTCTGTCTCTGTCAGCTCCTAAGAGCAATGTCGTAGTTTTCTCCAGAAAGAGAGTAATTCCCGATGTTTCCATACAAATTGACAACCAAATAGTTCCCGTTGCAGGCTCGGTTAAATTCCTTGGGGTTGTTCTAGACTCTAAAATGACAGGCATTCCCCACTTGAAATATGTGGCCAATAAATGCGAAAAAAATCTCAACATTTTGCGATGTCTTTCTGGCGTATGGTGGGGTGCCCATCCATATTGCCAGAAATTACTTTACAACGCCATAATTCGTAGTCATTTTGATTATGGATCCTTTCTTCTGGAACCCTGTAGCAAAATGGCTCTTGACCGACTCCAAAGAATTCAATTCAAGTGTTTACGTATAATTTTAGGGGCCATGAAGTCGTCTCCTACAAACGTCCTTCAAGTGGAATGTGTAGACCCTCCTCTTCAACTCAGAAGACAATATCTTGCCGATAGATTCTTTTTTAAAGCAATTCAGGTGAACAAGCATCCGCTAATCCCAAAATTAGAAACTCTGATATCGTTCACTGGAAGAAGAAATAACTATTGGACTCATAAAGAACCATCTTGTCTTATGAAGAGCTATAAAAAACTTCGAGATATCAATCAACCACTCTATCAAAGCAGAATTAACCCCATTTTCGAAATTGATTTTAACTCTTTAATTTACCCGGCAAACATTATTTTATCCCTAGGTATTACAAAACAATCCGTGGATTGTAACAGCTCTTTCAATGAAATTATTAGTCAAAATTGGAGCGGGTGGTTATGCTTTTATTGTGATGCATCTAAACTTGAGGAATCAGGATGTGTAGGTTCTGCTGTTTGGATTCCTAGGTATAAAATAATTCTTAACTATAAATGTCCCCCCCTTTCATCAGTATTTACCGGTGAATCAGTAGCAATTCTTGAAGCTGTTTCATATATTTTATCCCATAAACTTAATAAGTCAATAGTATTTTCAGACTCCTTGAGCTGTCTACAGGCTATTAAATCTAATCAGTTCCAGTCAAAAACTAGGTTCCCAATTATTTTAAATATTAAAGACGCTCTCTACAAGTGCCATTGTCAAGGAATTGATGTTGTTATTGCCTGGATACCGGGACATGAGGGTATCGCTGGTAATGAGATGGCAGATGCTCTTGCCAAACAAGCCGTGGTCTTGGGTGGAGATGAGCATTACTTCAATTACTGCCATGATATCTGCTCAATCTCCAAATCTGATCTAGATAAATCTTGGAACGAGTCCTGGAAACAAACCCGATTGGTTAAAGGGCGGCATTATGCGGACATACAGGATGACGTACCAAAAAGACCTTGGTTTTTTCGCTACCGAGCTGCAGACAAAGTGACCACCTCTACTGTCTGTCGATTGCGTATAGGACACGCGTGCACACCTGTGCATCTGGCTAAGATTCGGGTCAGGGACCACTCCCTCTGTGAGTGCGGTCTTGCTGAGGGTACCACCGATCATCTATTTTTTGAATGTCCAAACTTAAATTACTCCCTTTATAATCTCCTTCCTCCCAATATACCCAGACCCATAAATTTCAAGTCACTCTTAATGCTGGCCTATTCTCCGTTTATTAAAACCTTATGTAAATTTATTAAAATTAATAAAATAAAATTGTAGTTGTGTGTAAGCAAATTAACAAACTATTTTGTACTTATTTAATATATTTTATTATATATATTGTGTTGTTTTGTTCTAGGTACTTGAATATCGTAAAAACCGGTCAACTGCTATAAATACGTGCCATCTTAGTCACTTGACACTGGCAGAATCATCTAATATAATAGATGGAAGCCATTATAACCAAAAATTGAATTGAATTACTTAGATGGCTTTTATGAGACCAGGAATCAGGTAGGTTTTGTAATAGAGTATTGAACTGTGTGAAACTTGGATAATGTACATTCCTGATGAATGCTCAACAGAACTGCCAAACAAGAGCTATCAAATGCCAAAATTAGAGGTTTAGCATTCCGCATAAAACTAAACCTGTAGTATAGGTATTGAGTTACCTGCTAGATTTTAGAGCCTATATATCCGAATATGAATCGAGAACGTCATAATCCCGCAAAATAAAAATTACTGTCGAAAACTCTCACATTAGCAATGACTTCTTTATTCGTGCACATTAGTACATTGTAAACACTTGGGGTTGCAACAAAAAAAATATTTAAATGTGAAATCACAGCTGTAGCAAATT
The DNA here is from genome assembly GCA_963457715.1 of Argyresthia albistria. Classification (NCBI taxonomy): domain Eukaryota; kingdom Metazoa; phylum Arthropoda; class Insecta; order Lepidoptera; family Argyresthiidae; genus Argyresthia; species Argyresthia albistria. The sequence goes on from OY735258.1 coordinate 8,489,817, forward strand.
GTACCCTTTTAGAATAATCCAAATTCGAGGGAAATAATAGGAAAACAAAGAACTTTAGAACACAGACATGCAAGTTGGCAAACCATACACAGCGACCATTTTGAAGAATTGTAACTTTTTAAATTCTTTTGTTGTATGTTCGGAAATGCGGAAAAAGCGACAAAGTTTGTAACTTGTTTGGACAAATCATTGCAATTTTTTTATTTATTTTTTGAGATTTAACTAAACCTTCTAAATAACTTAACATACCTATGTTCAACTCAGTTGCACTGCTTTTCTTTGTAATTTCCTTAACGAAAAACTTGAAACTGTGACGAAAAGTTGGTGGCTTCACGAGCTATGAATATGAATCAGTGCCGAAAAAAAAGACAGTTCCATTTCACGCATTAATTCTCTGCATTTTGCAATTTTGCTATTGTTTAAAAGAGAAAGTTGACAAAATTAGACAATTTTACCAAACAATAAAATTGATATTATGCTCCTGAAGCCTCGTCCGGGAATAAAATCGATACTATCGACACAATCGATTAAATCGAGGTATCGGTTTAGATTATATTGTTACGTTACAGAATACACAACATTATAATCTAAACGATACCTCGATTAAATCGATTTTGTCGATAGTATCGATTTAATCGATTCTATCGTATTGCTTCTCACCATCGATACTATCGATATAATCGATTTAATTTTCAGAAACAAAATTATAATCGATTTTATTGGTACAATTATGAGAATCGATAGTATCGATCCAATCGATTATATGGATAGAATCGATACTAGATCGATTTGTTAAATTATTTATATGTACTTAGGATAATCGATTAATAATCGAAATACGATCGATTATCCGTCAACACTATTTTGCATCGCCGCCGCGAATACTGAACGAGTGGTGAGACTAGTGAGGACCAGTGAGGTGAGCCGGTGCCTGTTTTTATTTTCGCGTTATGTGGTGTGTGGACGCATAGCATTATGTATACAGACCGTTCACCATAACTTGTCCCCTGCCGTTAAGTTGGCACTATTGTTTGTCAATCTGTTGTTGTCACTCACAGTTGTCAGATTGTTTTGTTGTGAAGTGATCCACTCGATTTTGTGTTAGTATTCAATATTTTTCGAATTAATCATGCCAAAGCCATTGAAAAGCAGTGCAAGAGAGATTGTGTTGAAGGTGCGTGACTTTTTTTGCGAGAGAAAATGCAAACCTAGCTTCGATAATCCCACTCAATCAAGTTCGATCTCGCATTGCCGCCATCACATATTAGTAAAATAGGGATACCAGCATCAAACACAATGCCTTTAATATGGGTAATAAGAATTTACTGAATTTAAGAATTAATTCTGTCTTTCAGGCATATCGGATAAAACCGTGAGTAGAATATGTAAAGAAGGTAAAGTTGCAATAATGCTAGCAATAATGTCGGCCAAGAAGCTGGGAATATTGTGAAGTTAACTGAAGAAGCTTTTTCATCTATAACGCCTCAGGATTGGTAAAAACAGTGTGAACACGTAAAAAATTTAGAAGACAAATTGTATGAACGTGAAGGCTGCATGGATAATTTTACTGATAAATTGTTAATAGGCCTTACGACTGTATCAAATAAATAATCAAAGTTAAATGATTCTAAGGGAAAATATTAAAAGGATTTAAAACACTTATTTAATTTGATTAAAAACATTGAGATTAATATCATTTTCAACAAAACGAAAAATTAAAATACTGCATGCGGCCATTTTGAAAATTGATTATTAAAAAAATTATGCAAGTAAAACATATTGATCCGTGGTGGGTACATACAAGTTTAGATAATGGGGTAAAAGGTACATATATTGTTGGCAACTCCGTAGGCAGTGAAGCCAACTCCCAAGTCAGGGGACAAGTTACGGTGAACGGTCTGTAGCTCTATCTCTGTCGTGTTCTGATAGTGTTGCCGATCGATAGGCCACTATCAATATTCTATCGATAGTTGAGGCAAAAGCAATAGTATCGATTTTGAATTGAATTTAACAATTGAATTTAAGGTCACTATCGATAGTACAAAACTATCAATAGTATCGATACTATCGATAGAGTCGTCTGTTCTTGCAATAATCAGTAGAAATACTATCAATACTATCGATAGTGGTTTCGATATTGAATTTTTGCGGATTCGTTTCGTATGGGATTGAATCCCGTTTCGGAATTCCGAATCGGAAAAATTCCGGCTGTATGTGGCCGGCCTTACAGAACTACATAAGTAAAGTAGATTTGAGCAAAGTGTGTCTGTATAGGGATTAATCTACGTTCTGTCCGTTCCGTCTATCGATTATTTAGGAATATATTAGTAGATTGTTTACCAAGGGAGTAAAGAACTATTTTTAGGGCGAGAGTGTTTTTTGAATCCTGAGCGACCGAGGGATTCTAGAGTTGAGTCCCGAGTGTAACGAGGGACTCAAAAGTAGAATCCTGAGGGAGCAAGGGATTCAAAGTACATCACTCGAGCCAAAAATAGTTTTTACTCCTGAGGTGGACACTCTACTTTTCATCACCCTCTATGAGAAAAGTAGTAAGTAATCAATAAAATAACATACATGTACCTACCTACAAGGTGTAACAGAAAGGGATGTACAAGCGGAAAGAGGGACATCATTCTAAACAACTTTCACTATGGGACCAACTTGATCAGAGCAACTTTATTTTTATTAACTCAGTACATTTCGGGCCTAGCGCTCAGCTTATCTGTATGGTGGTCACAGTTATTTAGAAATAGTTTATGTTGTTTCAAATATTGATTTACCCTTTTTTTAGGTTGGGGCCAACAGAAAACAGATGAACGAGAACGAGATTGCTGCAACAAGCTATCCCAATCCAGAAACGCAACAGCGCAGTCAAATCCTTCCCTCAAGTGAAACCGAAAGACGAACGTTACTGCTGCAACGGCGCATTAATCAATTGGAGCAGATATTAGACAAAAAAATCAGTTTGAGAATGCAATTCGATTTCAATAAAATAATAATATCGACATTTTTATCGCATTTGTCCCTTCTCTCAAGATATTGGCTATTTTGCCACCCTGGTACGATAGACAATTTAGATTGTAGAAATACACTATAGATGTCTCTTTCTACCACACATAAGTTTCGTAAGAGTGACGAGCACGTCTATTCAATATTACTTTATATTCTAGAGCTCCTTCTATGCTTTAGTTATTGTTCTGAGATGCAACCGAAGTGCACTTGACAGCTGTCAAAAAATTTGACGAGCTACGGGTGTTTTTACGTTTTTATTATTTCATTTCAGTCGTATTTTATTGAAACAAATACCTAAATATTTTGGGAAATCAAACTGGAACTAGTTTAGAAAACTATCTAGATCTAGCTCTAAACACAGCTTGTTTATCACTTCCATTCAAAGAAAACCAGCTGCAAAAATGTGGTCTTGTACAACAATAGTTATTTTCCTCTTTTTACCTTATTTCGTGACTCCCGACGAAAGTATCGTGTACAACTACGACTCGGAAAACTTCAAGAGAAAAATAGAGGAAATGGATGGCAATTTTATTATGTTTTACGCTCCCTGGTAAGACTTTTATTATGTTTAACGCTCCCTGGTAAGACTTCTCCCTTTAGCCCTCTACAATCTATTTATAGCAATATTTTATGCACAGTTTAGTTTAATTATGTAGGTTCTTCATTTAGTTAAGATTAGGGTCTGTTATTTATGGTGCGTACGTATCATAATATCTAAGGATCATATGACCAACTTTCGAAATACCGAAGATCGAAATACCTAATGATCTATATCCCGAATGTTCGAAATCCCGAAAGTACGAAATACCGAAATTACAACATGACGAAGTTCATTGTACCGATTTTCAAAAAGAGTAATGATTGCTTTAACTAAAGATAGGTTGTGTTAGTTCACAACTTTATGAACCACCCGGGGCCGAGCAGAGCGGAGCGGAGCTAGGCGACCACATGTTGTTTTACAAAACCGAAAAATATATAAGTGACCTAAAGCAACCAATTGTGAAACTACATGGGGTTGCCTCGCTCAGTTCCGCTCTGTCCACACAGAAATAACAAATTAAATAATGATGATGATGAATTCAATTGAACTTTAGGGATTTCAAACTTTGGGTCAAACAGTCATTCGGTATTTTTATTTTCGGTATTCCGAACATAGGTCATATGAACTTAGGTCTTTTGTCTTTAGGTATTATGATACATACCCATTATATAGCTTTTTTTGCCATAGAGTTCTTTACAGCTAAATTTAAAAGATGTACAATTTTATTTTTAGGTGTCGTCACTGCACCGACTTCCATCCAATCTGGCAGGAGCTTGCTGAGCTGGTCAACACGGATGAGTCACAGTTTGCCATCGCTCAGGTTGACTGCACCCAGCATTCTAAACTGTGTAATGAAAATGAAATCACTGGTGAGTACCTTAGATAGGCTAAAAATAACTAACAAACATGTAGCAGTAAAGTTGGGGCTGGCCACATGCCATTATTTTTTAGGGTATCGTACCCGAAGGGTACCAAACGGGAGCCTATTACTGAGACTTCGCTGTCCGTCTGTCCGTCCGTCTGTCCGTCCGTCCGTCCTGTCTGTAACCGGGTCCGTCTGCACGAACCGTAATGGCTAGAAAGCTGAAATTTTCACAGAATGTGTATATCTGTTGCAGCACCAACCACAAATACTGAAATGCGAGAGATATTGCAAATTAAAGGGGGCCCCGATACAAGAGACGTGTTTAGATACACTTACGCATTTCAAAATGGAGATCTTGACTGAAACTGTTTATTTATTGTCATAGCAACCATGTCATAGACACATATACTACACATTTAAATATGATAGCATATTTCGCGTCAACCCACATGGTTGTGGTTACCCGGTGCGGTATGATGTAGACTCTCAATCCGGAGGTCGTCGGTTCAAATCTCGTGAAGGCATAAACTTTTTAAATTTTCTTTTTGTTTATTTTTTTATTGTTAAGTGCTTTTGATTTGTTGTACGATGGTACGGTACCCTTCGTGTGCGATACCGACCCGCACTTAACCGATTATTTATTTATACTGCATAACAGCTGGCTGTAAGACAGTGCATTGAGCTATGTGGTTTGGCCATCATAGCCAGATGCAATGACAATAGTAGCATAGGAAGTGAAGCTACTGGAATGAAACTGTATTGCATTGCATATGTTTGTTATTATTGCGAATCCATGGTTTGTTATTTATAAACAAATACTCAATCAGTAATGTTAATATGACATCCCACTTGACTCTACAAGAGGAAGATTATACATTAGAGAGACAAGTTATTGTTATGTTATTATTCATAATAATATGTGACTGTGTCTAGTAAAAGGGACCACTTCGAGCATTTTAGTTACCGAGTTATCTGCATTTTTTGAAAGTTGTCGAAAATTATGTAGAATGGGTTTTTTTTACTAATCGCTTAACAATACCTTAAATGTCATTCTGTGTAAAAGAATACCTGTATAATTATAATTATATGTAAAGTTATGCATGCAGCATAAAGCATAAGAGTAGATACCTACAAGTACAGACAGCAATCATACACATTCATAAAAATGGCATGTTTTATAGTTGTACATGAAAAAGCGAAATGTTAAGGTACTTGCGAGCTTCATGTATCCCAGGGCCGCACAAAGATTTTCGAACCCCTTTGCATTCCAGGCTACCCGACCCTGCTGTACTATCACAAGAACTCGTTTCAACCGGTAGAGTACAAGGGCACGAGGGACCTGCCATCCCTGACCCTGTTCCTGAGCGAGGCATTCACGCTGCATGATGAGGTACCAACTAGGCGCGATCCCAACACGACAGACGAGACAGACACAGAACGGACTAGACACGAGACACAGACAATTGAAACAAAAAGTAAACTTTAGAAAAAAACCGACTTCCACAAACCCTATTTGATTAGATTGAGTTTAATACAAACTGTAATAAAATAGGTCTGCCTATAATATTTGAAGAGTTCCCTCGATTTCTCCAGGATCCCATCATCGGATCCTGACCTGGTGGTCCATCATACTAATGGGAAGTAAACCCTTTCAAACAAAAAAATAATTTTCCAAATCGGTCCATCTGTCTAGGCGCAATCGGGGCACATACATAAAAAAAAAACATCCAGACGAATTGTAAACCTCCTTTGGGAAGCCGGTTAAAAAGAATGAGAAAGCATGCATACTTGTCTTCTTTCTTTCTTGTTCTGTTTCATGTCTAAAGGCCCATTTACATGATGCCATTTTCTTGTACATACAAGGGCAATAATTGAATGCAATACATTACGCGCAATAATTGATCTTCAAGAATTGTAAGCAACTGTTTACACGCGGGTATAAGTAAAAAAATGGAATGCAATTATTGTATGAAAGTCTTGACAAGAAATTATTGCAAATGTCTTTTGTTTACACCAATACAATTATGTTTAGGCGATTATTGCTTATAAGTTTTGACTTGTCTAAACACTGACTTGTATGTGTGTGTACCATTTTCTAGTGGGTTGCTTCAAGTATTGCACGTATTTGCGTTGGCGAATTTTTCGAATAAGTTGAATACAAGAATTGCTTAGGAAATTTATAGCATGTGCTGTTTACACCAAGATAAGTTTTGAAGCAAAACTTGTATAACAAATCAAGAATGTTACGTGTTGTTTAGACCATACAAGTCATTTATTGTTTCAATTTAATTGTAAGCAACAGGCAAGAAACTTGCGTCGTGTAAATGGGCCTTTATTCTGTCTGTCGCTTCTTGTGCGTTTCGTGTCTCTGGCTTGTCTGACCAGTGGGTATCGTACCTTATATGGCTTTAGATTTGTGCAGGTAAAGGTCGGTCATACATAACGCTAATTTTTAGCTTGGATAGTTTTGCAATATTCATGGCTTAGCCTTGCTTGGCGGCCGACATGAATAAAGCTACATAAATCTGTCATCTTCATCTTGGATCTTCCAATTAAAGTCTTCACAAAATAAAAGGCCCGTTTTGACAGTTCACGCCCATGAAAACGGGCCTTTTATTTTGTGAAGACTGTACCTTTTATTGAATCAGTTGGTAGTTGGCAGATAATTATAAAATATTTGCATTATATGCTCTACCTAGAACTAACGAGACTCTTCATCAAGTGCACATATTGATGCAGACTAAAGACAATCACATTTTACTGTCAAAAATACATTTTAAAATATTCCTTGTTGATCGCAGCTATTGGCGAGCCTATCGTGGCAAGGCAGAAATAATTGATTGTTTAATATTTCAGGAAGAGGACCACGACATGAAGGACGAGTCAGTGAAGGTGTATAGCGGCATGGCCTACCTGAACGACCACAATGTCGAGAAGCACCTCTCGAAGGGACAGCACTTTGTGATGTTCTACGCCTCTTGGTGCCGAGCCTCGCAGGTATAGTTCCCGTTATGTAACAAGACACTGAGCGACAGGGATGGCACGTGTGTATTACATACACTGTATAATTATGCGCCCGAAAGTATTTGTGCTCCGTGGTCTAGTTGGTTTCACCTTGCTTCTCACGCAAGAGATGCAGGTTCGAATCCCGGTGCTGACCATGTACCAATGAGATGATTAATTTGTCTTAAGTACATTATCGGACACTCCATGTTTCGGGTTAAGCTGTAGGTCCCGGCTACTATCACTACTTCGTAGTATGTAGTAGTCGTAAAAACCCCTCCACCAACCCGCACTGAGCCAGCGTGGTGGAGTATGGCTCAATCTTACTCGGATCCGAGTAAAGGCCTGTGCCCCTCGGTGGGGACATTAATGGGCTACATTTACTTTTAATACTTTCGGGCGCGACTTTAGCTATCACAAACACATCCCACCCATCCCTGTTGTTCAGCGTGTGCGTGCGCGTGTGCGTGTGTTCATCCTTTTTATGTGTCGAATTACCTGTAGGCAGGAGTATATTAAAATTTATTGCCGATAGCACTAATTGGTTGGCTAGAACGGTCTAGGGCGGGAAGGAAATGACAGCCAAGGGACGCGCGTAGACCGAGAGGCAGTCCACCCGCCCAATGGTCGAATGACAACATACAAGGTGTAAATGAATTAACCCAAAATGAGTAACTACTTTGTTAGGGACATCATTCTGAGCAACTTTCATTATGAAATCGATTTGATCACAGAAACTTTTTTTTCACTTCTCCATACAAATATGCTGCTCTGAGAATTACACTTATATTTCATTACTATTCCATTGCAAACACCCAAAATGGCGTCATTTGGTATTCTCCTAAATTATTATCCTCCTTATCCTCCTTGATTGGGTGTTTGCAATGGAATAGTAATGAAATAGTAATGAAATATAAGTGAAATTCTCAGAGCAGCATTAGGGCCCCGATCCACTCAGGCCAAATTGTACCTGGGAAGTGAAAAATAAAGTTGCTCTGATCAAATCGGTTTCATAATGAAAGTTGCTCAGAATGATGTTCCTAACAAAGTAGTTTCTCATTTTGCGTTAATTCATTTACACCTTGTATAACATAGCATAGCATATTTTGTGGTTCATAAAGTTGTGACCTAACACAACCTATCTTTAGTATTGGCTCAATAATTGAAACAAGAAGTAAACTTTAGAAAAAACCGACTTCCACAAACCCCATTTGATTAGATTGAGTTTAATACTAACTGTAACCTCTTATCCCCCCCCCCCCCCCTTGGGGAATTAATTTTGTCAAATCCTATATCAGTGCTACCCCACGCGACTAAGGAACCCCTGTACAAAGTTTCATGGCTCTAGGTCCACCGGTTTAGGCTATGCGTTGCCTGCCCGTCAGCCACGCATTGTATTTGTACCTAGTATTGAGCAGATCTGGTGGCCATATGTGGTCTTCATCAGCAGTTCCGCATCACAATATTATGCTATGTGCATTTGCACGAGTTATTATGAAAAACACAAAAATCACTATAGGTCTGCCTATAATATTTGAAGAGTTCTCTCGATTTCTCCAGGATCCCATTATCAGATCCTGACCTGGTGTCAATGGGACCACCCTTGAGGTATTACCTATACGCCTAAAAAAGATTTGTTCAAATCGGTTCATAATTGGCGGAGTTATCGCGTAACAAACATAGAAAAAAAAAAACATACGGGTCGAATTGAGAACCTCCACCTTTTTTTGAAGTCGGTTGAAAAGTGACCTAAAGCAACAAATTAGGTTTTGTGGTTCATAAAGTTGTGACCTAACACAACCTATCTTTAGTATTGGCACAGAAAGTGACCTAAAGCAACCAAGTCACAAGTACTTTTGTCTAGTTTTTACGGTCAAAACTAGTTTTGACTAGAGTTCTGACTGCAACATAAACACCGATATAATAGCTGTTGCTAAAGTGGAAACATTGGTGCTAGGCATTATGCAAGCCATTTGGCTGCGCCTATCAATTAGCTGCGGCTGTTATACTTGTGTACGCATTGTGATGTGATTATAGGTTGTCGATGCCTATTTTCAGGAAACGACCTTTAAACGCTATACCCATTGGACAGAAACGTTTGAGACAAGGCACGCACGAGACACTGACAGAAGTGACGAGAATGAAACATGACATGCACCAACTCGTTCTATTCAGTGTCCTGTCTCTGTCTCGTGTCACAGACTTGTCTGCTCATTGGGGATTGTGTCTTAGGTTTAGGTCTCTCCCAAAGTAATTAAACAATCGTTCCGAATCCTATCTTGTATCTATTAGCTCGTCCAACGTCCACAACAGACCCAGTTCTTTTGTTCCGTTTTTTCATAGCTTTTGACGTTTGGTAGGAACTCCTTGGACGGACGGACGGACGGTTGTGTCACGTATTTATAATGAAACTGTTAATTGCAGAAAATGGCCCCAGTCTGGGCCGAGCTGGCCGTGCATTACTCTCGCAATGACTACGTGCAGATTGGCAAGATCAACTGTATGGAGAGCACCATTACATGTGAGAATTTCGACGTCAAACAGTACCCTCACCTGGTGTGGATCGTGAATGGTAGAATTGTAAGTACAGTACATAAATATTCTCAATGATTTACCTTTATAGCACTTATTCTTCTTGGGCCCTCTAGTCTAGAGGAGCATAGGGCATTCGTAATTTCGTAATTTCTTTAGTGTACTCACATGACAGTAAAAATAGCTTAACATAGAAAAAATATGTGCAAAGGCGAGCTTATCTCTAATAAGAGATTTCTTCCAGCAAACCATGTTGGGTAGGAGACGGAGATGATAGGTAAGGGGAAGAATTGCGCGTACAATAAGGCATTCCATATTCATAGCCTTCCACTTCCGTGGGCCATATTCGCTTAGGCTTAGGTGATTCATGATCATGATAATTCATGACTCTCACAATGATGCATGATGGCGCAAGTCCATCGCCGAAGCCTGTCAGGGAACCCACTGGAATTAGAATAATTTATTGTGCAAAATAACAGTGTTTACATAATTAAGGTCCCTGCCTCCCAAAGTAGGAAAAACCTGTATCATGGGAGACAGTTACTTCCCCGTGGGTACATATTTTATTTTGTACAATACTAGGTACTTAACAATTTTAAGCTTTATGTAGGTAATTAAAAGAGATAAATCTACAGAAAAAGTAAAAATAATAATCTACAGTATGAAATTAGGATACACAATTGGAGGGTAATAAAATACTAATTGTTATTATTATGTAGAGAGTGTGTAGTGTGATGTGAATGTAGAGCGTAACTGTAGAGTGTAGTGAGTGTATGTTAATTTTGTGTGTGTTGGTGAAGGAAAGGAGGGGGATTACGAGTTAATGTCTGAGTTACCACTGTTGAGTATGTGCCTCCATATGTGTCTGGATGCGGCGGCGATGCGCAAGCCCCCTGTCACGCTAATGGACTATTGAATATCTGGCTAAAAGTGCCCACTTTTAGCGTGGGAAAAGGCGTGACGCTTAGTCATTTACCAGGGCACGAGTACGTTTGAGCAATGAAATGAAATGAAATATATTTATTGTGTTGTATCTTATTTCCTAATTATAATTGTGGCTCCCAAACTAGGGCGAGCTGTGTGTCAGGAGCTAGAGGCCATACGGAACATAGTTTAGTGTTTATAGCTATCTAGGAACATTGTTGTTAATTACTTTCTTAGTTAATTACTTACAAAGGCAAAGTTAAAGTTAAGGCAAATACTCCACCACTCTGACTAACGAGTTGACGGAAGGGTGTCGGGCTAGGGCCAACCCAGGGAGCATTTATCCAGTGGAGAGCGCAGATACATTTTCCTTTGAAACACAACTCATCAATTTACGGGCGGCGGGGGACGAGGTAAGAGAGCTGTGATTGCTCAGCCGCTGCGAAACTGTCTGGCGGCCCGTCATCGTACATAGGTTGCAACAAACGTTTGGCGAGCCGCATTCCCCCGCAGGCGCAGTCAATTGGATTTATAGTCTCTGGGCCAACCCGACTCTGTAAAGAACATCGAACCTTTCTGGAATACCACAGGGTGCTCATCCCATACAAATTAGAATTAGTAACCCTTGGTCAAAGAGATGACGTGAGGAGTAAGATTTGTACTTTTTTAACATACTTCTAGGTGGCGCTAAACTTAGAATAAATCCTATATATCTTAGCGCCATCTCGTGGTATTTGCAATTTTTCGATGGTGCTGGACCAAGCAATAATGGCCTCGATCTAAAGAAGCTTCCGTAGCATCTCAGTTTATGCCGGTGTCATATTTTGTTCTAGGTGGTCGATCTGTATTAGTATAATATTATAGTATCTGTGGGGATACCTAAAGTTGAAATTCTATGCGAGTATGCAAGTATAGATCCCGGAATGTAACTTGGCCAGCCATTGCTATGTGCGTCGCTCTCACAAAGTCAGACTTTGTGAGAGAGCGAGACACACACAGAAAAGCTGCCATTACGTACCCTAGTATCCCAGGCACCACACAAAATGTTCAAACCGCTTTCCACACTCGCCGACCAACAGATGGGCGTGGCGAGCAGCGAGCAGACAGCCGAGCAGCTCCGGTCCTACGTAGAGAAGATGGTGCTCGCGGAGAACCACGACCCAGGCCAGTTCGCGCGGCGACGCAAGGCGCTGCCCGTGGCGCGCATCACGGAGGAGACCTTCGAGACCTTCCTGGAGAGAGACATCGTGTTCGTCAACTACTTCGCGCCTTGGTGAGAGATTACACAGCTTTTGAATGTTCGGCAATTCGTTATTTCATTATTTCGGTGCTTCGCTCTTTTGTCGATTCGTTATTTTGATAACTTATTCGTACAGTACCGGGGCCTTTGTTTTGGCACGGGACCCGAGGTGCTACGAGTATGATACTCGGCGTTTGACTTAGTGAGAGTGAGAGAGAGCGCGACACGAGACCTGACGTGCCAAAACAATGGCCCCGTACTGTACTTACCTATTTTAGTTTTGTTTACTCTCCTACTACTAGATACGATTATTCCCCGACCGTTTCAAAGCTAATTTGATACAACTTCCGGCAGGTGCGGCCACTGCATGCAACTGTCGCCCCTGTGGACGCAGCTCGGCGAACGGTTCCAGAACGAGAGTCGAGTGCTGATCGCAGACGTCGACTGCGGACGGTCCAAGCCCATATGCGTGCTCGAGAAGGTACTGTGCACGCCAAGTTTCTTTGGCTCTGAGCGAGCTGTGACCTCTCTCTCGCATAGGGTGAGGTGGGGTGAGAGAGAGAGAGAGGTTGCAGACCTGTAGCTCTATTCTCCTCTGACATCTAACATTGTACTATCGACTTCATTAATATAATGAGCAAATCCAAGGCTTCAAATATAAATGTACATGGAATGGTACATAAATATCTGGGTAGATTCATCAATAAAACATGTGTGAATCTGCTCAGTTATGTCCCCTTCCATACGTAGGTATATTTGAAGCCTTAGATTTATTTATTTTATTTTGTAAGCGAACCGGGTTTGCTCATAATATTAATGAACTCGACTGTACAGTCTTCCAACGACCTTTTGGCGCGCAGGTGACGTTTACAGGGGGGCGCCACTTCTACGCAACGAGCCTGTCGTCAAAACAGAGCATTCATTCCTCATTGGTCGTGAAGCGTTAGTTCCATCTGTCACCGCGCGCCAAAAGACCGTTGGAAAGCTGTAGAGCTGGCGCCCCCATGTAAACGTCACGTTTGGAAGACTACGTTGAAAGGAATATATCAAGAAATAAGTATATCAATCAGAAGCAAGCTACTCATTCCGACGTGACCCAAAATCTAGTTAAAACTGACTCTAATCTTATCATTTCCAGATCACCGGCCTCCCAACACTGATACTCTACAAACAGAAGAAGATCATCATGACAGAAACCGGTGGAAAACCCCTCGAGAGCCTAGTCGCTTTGGTACAAGAACAATTAGATGGCGCCACCGCAGCACTAATCAAAAGTGCTACAGACCTACCACTAGATGGCGCTACTGCCGCAACAGTCACACAAGGAGGAACGGATATTCCGCTAGATGGCGCCAATCAAGCCAAAGAAGAGGCGACAAACTCCAGTGATGAAAGTACCCGCGTTGCTAGTGATGCTGAAAAACCGGCCAAAGATGAGTTATAAACTGAAATTATATATATTAGGGTAATAAACAAATTGTATTTACGTCTTTGTTTTATTTTTATTATACTGCATAACCACAAGGCTTTTAAACCGCAACATACCCTGAGTTCCAATCCAAACGATTTTGAAAGGGGTTTGGGTACCCCACTATGGACCATTGGCGTATTTTTTTTAATTCGCGGCCACCAATAGGTATCTTGTTTATTATTTGGTAACAGTATATTAATGTATTACTTACCTATATTTAAAGAGGAAGCATTGCTGTAAACCATTTTGAAACTGAGATAATAGAGCTTCAATTATAGATGGGCGACCTGGAAACATTCCGGGTCGCCCATCTATAAATTATACTTACTTTGTTTCATGCAACTCAGGGTTAAACTCGAAGCTAATGAATGAAATAATTAGCAATTCAGCATACGGCATGATGACGCTTGTTAATGACAGACTGACCTACACAGTATAATTAGATATGAAATAAAATTACCAGTCTGGTCATTTTAAAAATTGCTTTTTATTTGATGATAAATAAATTCTGCAAATCTAGGCAGCATTATTTGTACTGAGGAGGCAAACTTACTGACTGATTAGGTACATAAATTATATGTATTGCATTTGCATTGAGAAACACATTATTGCAGGCACTTTCAAGGATATCTTGCGTCTTTCATATTTGTAAAGACATGCAAGTACTTAAAAATTAAAGGCATTTTCATGCAACAGATAAACATTAAACAACAAATACATATCCCAGAAAAGATAATATTTAACTACGGCAAATGCATCTTGTTTGAAGATTATAAAATAAATAACTAGGCAGTCTTAATTAACTAAAGGAGTAAACCCATATGTACACACGGTAGGCCAGTTACTATGAGTTCTCAACTTAGAATACGCAAGGAGTGACTCAGTCACTTATGTTAGTCAAAGTCAAGTCAAAAATCACACTCCCAGACCACGAAATTTTGATACACGCGTAACATAAATCACGATAAAAGCGTTCTCCACGCATTTTCTACCCACCGTGTGCCAATGCTTTCAAACACAAATAAACTTATAATGACTTTTTGGGCACAGTCTGTGCCTGGAAGAACTCCCCGTCGGCCCGGGTGGCTTTTCGGTTGATCTCCTTGTGTCGGTTCCGGGAGACAATCTCTTCTATCACTTCCCCGTCGCCTTTTATTAATCTGGAAGGGAGAGGCAACTGAGAGATTGCATCATGATAGATGATCCAACTTAGACCGGATAGGCTGCAGATTTCAATAATGGGGGTTGATTAGGGTAGCATATCATTTATATGCAGGCACACACATTAGAAACCAGAAACAGCAACATCACAAACATAAACATCAAGGACCTAGGGGGTTTAAATCCTGGACCTCTCACTTAGCAGCTCTACCGCAAGGACTTTACCAGAATAATCCTGTATTTTGTAACACATTCATGAACATAAACATTTACATACAGCCACATACATTGCAATTGGAACGCTTCTTGTTTTGTATTTGTTTTCAAACATGAATCTATGAAGAATTTCCAACCCTTCCAACACCAGCTGCAGGCTTCTTTGAAAAAGTAATGTGAATGACAGCGCTTCATAGATTTCACACAGTGAGTAAATTGAACAAGAATGATAGGATAACCTGTAACGTCCGGACTCCTCGTCCAGGACCCTGCGCACTACACTCTGTCTCTTCTCCCACTCTTCTTTGGTCATCGGAGCCATAGCTTTAGATTTCTCCATTAACTCTGAAATTGTAACTCTTTTAACTAAGCTCTTTATACATACTATACAGATTTATTGCAGATAAAGGTAAACAAGTATGAGTACGAACCTATAGGAATATCTGCTGCAATCTCGTCTTTCTTACTAGCATCCTCTCCACTCTGGCTGCGGCTCTTGCTCCTCTTTGTCTTCTTCAATTTCTTCTTCTCTTCTTTCAGTTTCTTTTTGAGAATTTTCTCAGTCTTCCGCTGCTCTTTCTTGAGTTTCTTTTTTAGCTTCCGTAACTTCTTTTTTTCGCGTGAGGAGTCTGAACTGCTGTCGCTAGAGGAGCTGTCTTCGTCTTCAGACTTACATTTGCTGGAACGCCGTCTT
Source organism: Argyresthia albistria (assembly GCA_963457715.1). Classification (NCBI taxonomy): domain Eukaryota; kingdom Metazoa; phylum Arthropoda; class Insecta; order Lepidoptera; family Argyresthiidae; genus Argyresthia; species Argyresthia albistria. The sequence continues at coordinate 8,505,476 of OY735258.1, forward strand.
TTCTTGGACTTTTCCTTGCCCATTTTTGTGTTTTCAGAACAGAAATAGTTGAAATTCCACTAAAATTCCGACCGACCAACGATGTTTTATTTATTTATTAGTTTAGTTTGACATGACAGTTCTAAGCATGTTTATGAAGTTGCAATGAAAGACGGGTTTCATGAGTTCGGTGATTTGGACGCTGGACTAAAGGCCCGTTTTCATTTTGATAAGTGTAAAGTGCAAGCAACGAAGCTGTAGGTACTCTATTTATTTTCATTTTATTTAGAATGAATGAGACATCAGTATCAAATTAAACATGGCAACATTTCAAGAAATGACGTTTGATGTTCTGTCCTGTCTGTTTCCTTTAGTGATGTGCCGATTCGATTATATTCATAATCGATCAATCGATTATGCCATCTGATGCGTAATCGATTAATCGATTAATAATCGATTATTAATCGATTATGATAAAACCATACGAGGCCTGTAATATTCAGCACCTAACCCTCTGTTTCATGATTTCGGGATTAAAATTATCATTTCCTATTCGAACAAAATATTTTAGAATCACCAGTAACAAGACAAACAACAAAGATAAGTTTGTACTTGCTTTTTATTTTACTAATAAATACTTACACACAAGAATATGGATAAATACTTTCATAAATGAGATCTCTAGATTATCAAATATACAATCAATAACAATTAGGTCTATTACTATTGAGTATTAATATTAGTTATGGCCTAACTAGATAAAATATTAAGTCTTAACAATTCTCACAACCATTCAATAAGGTCGGTATATTAATTTTAAACTACACTGAGCTATTTACTTACTTTTACTTTACGAAGTAAAACTTTTAGAACATATTAAATATAAAAAATAATAGTCACTTTTGAAATGACATTAGCCTTGGGTCATTCATTAGCATCAAATTTAAATATAAACATAACATAAATTACTAAAACACAGTGCTAATAGAATCTTCAAACAGCTAAGAAAACTAAGAAACATTTCAGTCATTTTTAAATGGAGTCAGTCACTCGCTGAGTATTTTAGACATACAAAATAATTACTATTGTGTATCAATATTAGCTATGGCCTAACTAGAAAAAATATTAAGTCTTAACAATTCTCACAACCATACAATAAGGTGGATATATTAATTTTAAACTACACTGAGCTATACTTTCTTACTGAAGTGAAACTTTTAGAACATAACTAAATAGAAAAAATAATATTCACTTTTGAAATCAGCATCAAATTTAAATATAAACATAACATAAAATATTAAAACACAGTGCTAATAGAATCTTCAAACAGCTAAGAAAACTAAGGAACATCACAGTCATTTTTAAATGGAGTCAGTCACTCGCTCAGTATTTTAGAAATACAAAATACTTTGTACTTGCTTTTTTTTACTAATAAATACTTTAACATGAGTATATAACACTTTCATAGAAGACTAATGAGATCTTTAAAATACTTTGCTATACTATGCTATATATATTTTTAGAATATCAAAATGGCTCGGCGCACCGGACGGCACCGGCCGGCACCGGTTTGGTGAGTTAGAAAGGGGGTAAATAGGACTAAAGCTCACGGTGATTAAGTGCCGGTGCCGGTGCGCCGAGCCGGCGGGCGTATGGAAAATCCGGAAAACCTCTATTCGGTAGATATATTTTGAGAAACACCTTTTCTCAAAATCCGGTTAATAGAGCTTAAAAAAAACTCGATTATTTTTAATAATCGATTACATAATCGATTATGATTTTCGTAATCGATCATGGTCGATTATTAATCGATTATTTATAATCGATTAGGAACATCACTAGTTTCCTTTAGTCTTGTGCCTGCTCGGTCATCAGAGAGAGCGCTCCGTACTAGTACATTTCAGTCAGTGTACTAGTACACTCTAACAGTTCTATTAGTACTATTAGGACATTGGATCTTATGAATAAAACAATATGCCTGCTCGGTCCTCAGAGAGCGCTCCGTACTAGGACATTTCAGTCGGTGTACCAGTAAGCTCTAACAGCTTGTTAGGTATAGAATGGGAGTAGGGTTCAAATCTCGCGCCTATGCCAATTTACCCTCCACTTTCCATTCCTTTTTTCCACTCACGCGTGGGTAGAAGAAAGAAGAGGATGACAGCTGTCATAGAAAGCACATTTTTCATTGACTTTCGAGTGCGCCACGGATCGGTTCGGTCGACATTATCGTTTTGTCCCGTCAATCGCTTTTCTATGGGCTCGAGTCCTCGCGTCGCCTTACAACCGTCGCGATAAGGAATATCAGCAACCTCACCCGATGAAAGGAGATAGATTGAAGCCCGCTCAAATAAGGCAAGAACACCAGAAGCCTCAGACTCAACATTGAACCAGCGAAGAGGAGCACGCGTGAGTTTGATCCCTTCAATCTTTTCCCAACATCCTTCGTGGTCCTTCTATCCAGATATCCTTCTTTTTGGCATTCTAATCCAATCTAAATCATAAATTTCTAATCAAAAATCATTATTTTCCATAATTTCAAGGCATTTAGACTTTTATTAATACTTTGAGGGTAACTTCATTATTGTGCTGGTTACACACTCTCGTTGTAGGGGATCCGATCTAGTAAAGGTTAGGCAAATCGGAACCAACTTGAACTCAGCCATAATATTTTTGCTGGCAACACTGATAGTTGTCAATTTGTCATTCATTCACTCACTCGTTTCAAAACGTCAAATTAAAGTAAACAAACAAAATAGTTCGTATTTTCTGTGCTGTGATAACTTTCCGTAGTTTACATAATGAATTCGGACGATATACCGGTTTCAGATATTGAAATGAATCCCATCAAGATCATTGCATTGGATCCAGTGTTCCGGGCGAGAGCTGTAGCTTTGGGTACTTATGAGAAGTTCATGTCTAACTTGTATAACATAGCCTACAAACTAAGCGTTCAGAAGCCAATAGATTCAGGGCTCGTTTCTCAATTTAAAGCACGATACAAGGATTTAGAAACGTTTCGCGAACGTTATCAAGAGGCTTACACTGACATCATGAGTATGTGTAATGATGAGGCTTTGCAGAACGAAACAGAAGCAAGGTTTTGCAAATTCAATGACATGTATTACTCTATACAAGTACTACAACAAACTCTGATAGACGAGACACAGACACACACAGAAACATCAAATCAAGGGGTCATAAAGACAAAACAGTTTTGTTTACCGAAGATTAAATTGACACATTTTTCTGGGAATTACACAGAATGGCAAAACTTCATTGCACTCTTTGACAGTTTGATACACCGAAACTCTGAATTGGGTAGTGTCCAGAAAATGCACTACTTAATTAGCGTTTTGGATAAGGAGCCGCTAAATCTTATCAAACACTTAGAGCTTTCTGATGCGAACTACACAGTGGCATATCAAATTCTTGTTGACCGGTATCAAAATAAAAGGCTTATTGCTGACAAACATTTGGAGAGCATTCTCACAATGTCTGCTCTTAACGACAAATCAAATTACAATGTTGGTTTGCGCAAATTAGTGAATACTCTTAAGGAAGGACTACAAGCGTTATCCGCACTAGGATTCAACGTGCAATCATGGAGTTTTGTATTGCTACATACAACACTAAGGAAGCTTCCTGTCGATCTACGCAGGCGGTTCGAACTTGCTCATGGCAGTTCACCGAACGACATTCCAGAATTTGACACTTTACTTAACTTCTTGGAAACTCAGCTCAGAGTTTTGGAATCTGTCACTGCTACTGGATCTAAGGGAACACACACTAGCGGTTCTAGTGTCACACACACTAACCCACCAAAATCTTCATTCACTGTTAGCGCACCTGCTTGTATCATTTGTAAACTTGAACATGGTCTGTATGCGTGTGAGAAATTCAACTCTATGACACCAACTCAACGTAGGGAGTTTGTCATAGAAAACAGGCTTTGTTTTAATTGTCTACGGAATCATAAGGTAACATCATGCATGTCTAAGAGCAGCTGCTCTACATGCCAAGGTCGCCATCATTCAAAGCTCCACATTGGAAGCAACCATTCTAAGGTGGAACCCACTCCAGAGTCATCGTCAAAGGAGGCTGCTGTGTCGACTTTAAGCTCCACAGTCCAACCTCAAGGTATTCATGGTATTCAAGGTGAATCTACCGTGCTACTGGGTACAGCTCTGGTGGGTGTCCAAGACATCAGCGGTAACCTTCACACTGCAAGGGCCCTTATTGACAGTGGTTCTCAAGTTTCCATTGTGACAGAATGTTTGGCACAGAAGTTGCGACTACCTCGCTCAACTTCTGGTATATTATTCGGTTTAGGCGTTAAGGAACAACAACGTACCGGTGGAAGTATTGAATGTTCGATCCATTCTCTACAAGGTGAAAGGTCCCCACTGGTTACGTCAGCGGTTGTTATTAAACGAATTACGGGGTCACTCCCCACTGTCAAGGTGTCTGCTGAGGTGATAGAGACATGCAAGGATGTCTCTCTCGCAGACAAATTCTTTTCGGTTCCTAGTTCCATAGATTTATTGATAGGAATGGATCTATTTAATCAAATATTTGATGGAAGGAGACTGCAGCTGGGTGAGGGAATGCCAGTCGCCCATGGCTCTATATTTGGTTGGGTTTTGATGGGTAGAGCTCCCGTGGAGAGTTCGTCGTGTCATCAAGTAGTGTCTTTGTCCTGCACTGTCGACTTGGACTCAGTGTTAACCAAGTTCTGGGAGGTCGAGGAGGTTCCTTCCAAGGTTATACAGGATCCAGAGAATCTGCTGTGTGAAACACATTTTGTAGAGAATCACACACGAGATGACACAGGAAGGTTTATGGTTCGTCTACCGTTCAAGCCAATTCGGAAACTTTTAGGGGAGACTCATAATAACGCTCTGAGGCGTTTCCACAATTTGGAGCGGAAGCTTCTCAGAGACGTCAAGCTCAAGGAAATGTATACAGCTTTCATGGCCGATTATCTAGAGACAGGTCACATGCGCCCAATATACGATGTCTCTAACAAGGATAGGTACTTCATTCCCCACCATGGAGTCTTGAAGGAGAGCAGCAGTACAACAAAACTGAGGGCTGTGTTCGACGCATCAGCGGCTAGTAGCTCAGGCGTGTCGCTCAATCAGGTTTTGATGCCGGGTCAAAAATTGCAACAAAATATAGAGGATATAATCTTACGCTTCAGGACGCATGCCATCGTGTTCACTTGCGACATAAAACAAATGTATCGGCAGATCCGCATGCACGATGACGACTGCAGGTTCCAGAGTATATTTTGGCGCGAATCACCGCATCATCCTCTACAACAGTTTGAGCTTACGACTGTGACTTACGGGGTTTCCAGCGCCGCCTTCTTAGCGATTCGGGTCATACACGAGCTCGCCACACTCAACGAAGCCACGCATCCTGAGGCTGCTAGAGCTCTGCAGGAAGACACCTTCGTCGATGACGTCATCACAGGTAGTCAGGATGTAGAGTCAGCCAGAGTCTTGCAGCAGCAGGTGGTCGATGTTTTGGCTCAAGGCGGCTTTTCAGTGAGGAAGTGGTCGAGCAACAGCACCGAGGTGTTGGATGGCTATCCGTCGGATCATTTGGAAACGCCCCTTCGATTCGAGGAATCAGGGGACAACATTTTCAAAATTCTCGGGATCGAATGGAACTCTAGGACCGATAGTTTCGTTTATCATGTCGGACATTTGGGTCCGTGCAATACTAAAAGGCAAATACTTTCAAATATCGCTAGGATTTACGACCCTTGCGGATATTTAGCACCGGTTACATTTCACGCAAAGGCGATCATGCAGCGTTTGTGGGCTCATGATCTATCATGGGATGATCAACTGCCCGAAGAATTCGCCAACGTCTGGGATTCTTTCGTGGGTGGTTTCAGCTCCCTGAAAATTCCTCAAATACCAAGGTTCATCCTAAGTAGACAACCCGTGAGTTGTGTGCTTCTAGGATTCTGCGACGCGTCGGAAAAGGGGTTCGCCGCCGTCGTGTATTTAAGGGTACTCGACTCTACCGGAGAGGTAGGGGTACATTTACTTCTAGCAAAATCTAGAGTCGCGCCAATCAAACAAAAGCTGACCATACCACGCCTCGAGCTTTCAGGAGCCGTGCTCCTCGCTCGGCTGATATGTCACGTCAAAGGAGTTTTAGGTAGTAGGATTGACATCTCTGAAACCGTCGCCTGGTGCGATTCCAGCATTGTTCTGGCTTGGCTTCGAACTCCTCCTCACAAGCTCCAGACTTATGAGGGGAATAGAGTTACTCAAGTCCAAGGTCTCGTCCCGTTCGTGAAGTGGCGCCACGTGCCCTCCGCACTCAATCCAGCGGATTGTGCGAGCAGGGGATTGCTGCCACAGGAGGTCGTCTCCCACGAGCTGTGGTGGTCTCCACCGTGGCTGAAGCAAGATCCAGAATCATGGCCTGCCGACATCCAGCCAGTCGACGAGGTTCCAGAGATGCCCGTCTCTACATTTAACGTAAAGGAAGACAAAGGTGAAGGAACTGTTTCCTTTCCACTGATTAATCGTTTCAGTTCTCTGACTGGACTGCAACGCGCGCTTGCATGGGTGTTGCGTTTCGTCCACAACACTCGCAATCCCAAAACTAAGGTGTCAGGTTCTCTTACAGCTCAAGAGTTGCGAGATGCCTTGCATAAGGCCATCAAGTTGGTGCAAGGGGAAGTCTTTGCTGTTCAGCTCAAAGCACTTCAAGGAAACGGGTCGTTGAAGGGTCCAATCGCTCGTCTTCACCCGTTCCTAGATTCAGAAGGTCTCTTACGCGTCGGCGGGAGACTTAAGCACTCCAACTTACCTTATGCAGTCAAGCATCCGCTTTTGCTGCCTAAGGCACATCACCTGACAAACATCATCATAGAGCATTATCACCAGGTCAATTTACATGCGGGACCTGCGTGCTTGATAAACATTCTTCACCAGAGGTTCTGGATATTATCTGCTCGACGTGTGGTTCGACATGTAATTTTTAAATGTCATCGCTGTCATCGGCTCAAGGCCAAACCTCTGGAGCCCTTCATGGGCGATTTACCCCCAAGTAGAGTCCGTGAAGCACGCCCGTTCATCAAGGTCGGCATTGATCTCGGAGGACCTTTCCTTGTGAAAGCCTCTACATTGCGCAATGCTAAGACAACGAAAGCGTATCTCTGCTTATTCGTCTGTCTCGCTGTCAAGGCAGTCCACCTTGAAGTTGTGTCAGAGCTCTCGACGAACGCCTTTCTGGCTTGCTTCCATCGCTTCGTGTCGAGAAGGGGAATGGTGACGGACTGCTTCACTGACTGCGGAAAGAATTTCCAAGGCGCCAAACGCTACCTAAGCGAGGTAGAGTCTTTCTGGGATCGAAATCAGAAAGACATTAATAGCGAATTTGTCAAGGTTAGCGTCAACTGGCACATGAATCCCCCGTATAGTCCTCATATGGGCGGACTTTGGGAGTCAGCCATCAAGTCTGCAAAAATGTTATTAAAACGTACAATAGGAGAGCGTATTCTCACATTCGAAGAGTTGAGTACCGTCTTCGCCAAGATCGAGGCTGTACTCAATTCTAGACCTCTATGTCCATTGTCAAATGATCCAAACACTCTTGATGCGCTCACACCCGGACATTTCATCATAGGTCAACCGCTAAATGCTCTACCAGAGTATGATTTCAATGACACATCCATCTCTCGCCTCAATCGTTGGCAACTCATACAACAAATAACACAACACTTCTGGCGTAGGTGGCAGGTAGAGTATTTACACAATTTACAACAACGCATGAAGTGGTGTAAGCCTATCCCCAATCTTCAATTGGGAGATCTCGTTCTTATAAAATCGGACAATTTACCGCCCCTTCAGTGGCGTAAAGGGAGAGTCACCGCTCTACATCCCGGCTCAGACGGTGTCATACGTGTGGTCGAACTGAAAACGAGCTCTGGGTCTTGTCTCAGATCTTTGTCAAAGGTTTGTCCACTACCGAAGTGTGACAATTAGGTTAGTTACATGAAGGAAAATCAACTAGTGTTATTTTAGATTAGGATTTTAAATAATTTAATAAGGAAACTCATCTCAAGGAAACTCATCTTTAGGAATATTATCTGAAAGAGCTCAATAGCTCTTTCGGGAGGCGGTTTATGTTAGGTATAGAATGGGAGTAGGGTTCAAATCTCGCGCCTATGCCAATTTACCCTCCACTTTCCATTCCTTTTTTCCACTCACGCGTGGGTAGAAGAAAGAAGAGGATGACAGCTGTCATAGAAAGCACATTTTTCATTGACTTTCGAGTGCGCCACGGATCGGTTCGGTCGACATTATCGTTTTGTCCCGTCAATCGCTTTTCTATGGGCTCGAGTCCTCGCGTCGCCTTACAACCGTCGCGATAAGGAATATCAGCAACCTCACCCGATGAAAGGAGATAGATTGAAGCCCGCTCAAATAAGGCAAGAACACCAGAAGCCTCAGACTCAACATTGAACCAGCGAAGAGGAGCACGCGTGAGTTTGATCCCTTCAATCTTTTCCCAACACAGCTTTATTAGTACTATTAGGACGTTGGATTGGATGAATAAATAATTGAAACAAAAAGTAAACTTTAGAAAAAACCGACTTCCACAAACCCTATTTGATTAGATTGAGTTTAATACAAACTGTTACCCCTTATAACCCCCCCCCCCTTGGGGACTTAATTTCGTCAAATCCCATCTCAGTGCTACCCCACGCTACTAAGGAACCTCTGTACAAAGTTTCATGACTCTAGGTCCACCGGTTTAGGATATGCATTGCCTGCCAATCAGCCACGCATTGTATTTGTACCTAGTATTGAGCAGTTCTGGAGACTATGGTTCTGGTGGTATGAGCATTTCTGGTGGCCATATGTGGTTTTCATCAGCAGTTCCGCATCACAATATTATGCTTACCATGTGCATTTGCACGAGTTATTATGAGAAACACAAAAATCACTATAGGTCTGCCTATAATATTTGAAGAGTTCCCTCGATTTCTCCAGGATCCCATCATCAGATCCTGACCTGGTGTCAATGGGACCACCCTTGAGGTATTACCTATACGGCGAAAAAAGATTTGTTCAAATCGGTTCATAATTGGCGGAGTTATCGCGTAACAAACATAGAAAAAAAAACATACGGGTCGAATTGAGAACCTCCTCCTTTTTTTGAAGTCGGTTGAAAATGGGCTATTAGATTAACCTTTCTTGTCGTGCAGAGCAGAAACTTCAGGAATATTATACTCTGTATTCACATATTTATACAATTGTACGTGTCAGTTTGCATTGCAGAAATAAAAAGTTAAATAATATTAGATTTTCCTTCATACCTAAACAGGCTTAGGACTGTCATTCTAGTCTCTTGACTACTTGTCACTTCTATTAAAGTATAATAATAATGTAATGTAATGAATGGCTCCCGCCCGCCCCGCCATTCTCCTTCTCGCTGAAACGTTTCCCTACGCTAGTCGCTAATCGGACATTCGTTCTATTAGGACATGACCGACCGACCGACCGAGCGAGTCGCTAATCGGACATTCGTTCTATTAGGACATGACCGACCGACCGGTCGGTCGGTCGGTCATGTCCTAATAGAACGAATGTCCGATTAGCGACTCGCTCGGTCGGTCGGTCGGTCATGTCCTAATAGAACGAATGTCCGATTAGCGCTCGCTCGGTCGGTCGGTCGGTCATGTCCTAATAGAACGAATGTCCGATTAGCGACTAGCGTAGGGAAACGTTTCTTTTCGTTCATTGCACGGTAACGTTTCCTAATCGTTCTTCGTACATGACCGACACAAGACTAGTTCCTTGTTGTTGTTGTTGCAAAGGCATCAAATCAATCAAACTTATCAATATCTATCATCTCAATTCATCTCATCATTCATCAGAAAAGAAATCCCTCAACCCAACAACCTTCTGTGAACTTTCTTGTGTAATTCCATTTGATTATCGCTAGTTAAAAAGTTTCGCTACAAACTAATTTAGCCTAAAAACGCAATGTAAAGTTCGCAAACAGAAAACTTCAGTGATAAAATCCAAGTGTTGTTTTTGTGTTTGATTCAGTGAAAATGAGTCGATGTGATTTCAAAGTCGTGCTTTTGGGCAGCGAATATGTCGGGAAGACGAGTCTAGTCCTCAGATTCGTTAATAGCAGTTTCAACGCGGGCACGCCTTACCAAAATGTATGCATGACCTATCGTATAATCGTTATCCCACCAAAACATTCTGTAAAAAACTAGCCAAGTCTCGATGGAGCTGCTCGTTTATCTCTAAAAAGTAATGAAATCTAGACAAAGGCGTGCCAAGTCTAAGGTTCCTTACTGCGATTTCTTTATTATTATAGTTAATGTTGTGTGACTTGGCCGTTTAACATTCTTTATACGTTAGTGGGTACAAGTCAATTTTGTTTACACGTAATGTATATCTGTTGTAACTACCTATGTTATATCTGTTGTATTTTACATACTAATTTGCTTAAAATAGAATTCCTTTATATACTATCAGGAAACTTGCAACTTGTAATTTATTGTAATTAAATACGACGCAGTTCAAAATTGACTTACTCACTAACGTATAAAGAATGTTAAACGGCCAAGTCACACAACATTAACTATAATAATAAAGAAATCGCAGTAAGGAACCTTAGACTTGGCACGCCTTTGTCTAGATTTCATTACTTTTTAGAGATAAACGAGCAGCTCCATCGAGACTTGGCTAGTTTTTTACAGAATGTTTTGGTGGGATTTCACTTCTTTTTGTAGAAACATGGGTATATTCATTTATTTTGTACAGAACAGCCACTCCCTTCCCCGCGCCGATTCAGACACCGCACCTTACCCCACCGCCAAAGGACGGATCAAGGGACTCTTTGTATAGGCGCTGAACGCACACATTCACAAACGAACGAGTTTGCGCGTGTACAAACGTCTTTGGCTATGTAGTAGTAATAGGTGATTACGAGCGTTTATGGAGTGTCCGAGGTGTGCCACTACGCTGTATTTTTGCAATGACAGTCGATTTTTTTATGTAATCTGTAATCTGATTAATCATTAATCTGATTATTTGATTTGTTTAACTAAAGACGGATACGTTTTATATGACATATCGTGTTTTATCGGTCGGTCGGTCGGCCGGTCGGTCGGTCGGTCGGCCGTCCCGTGCCGTCACGTCCAGTGCCGTGCCGTGCAGTCCCGTGCCGTGCCGTCCCGTCCCGTCCCGTGCTGTGCCGTCTCGTCCCGTCCCGTGCTGTGCCGTCCCGTCCCGTGCCGTGCCGTCCCGTGCCGTGCCGTGCCGTGCCGTCCCGTCCCGTCCCGTCCCGTCCCGTCCCGTCCCATCCCGTCCCGTCCCGTCCATTGCCCCGATCAGCTGTTTTCAATTTACTATGGGAGACCCAAGATTTTTTTCTTGGGGAAAGTTCATATTATTCTATGGGCACCATCATTTCCCAAAGTATTGATCGTCCCGTGCCGTGCCGTCCCGTGCCGTCCCGTGCCGTGCCGTCCCGTCCCGTCCCGTCCCGTCCCGTCCCGGCTCGTCCCGTCCCGTCCCGTCCCGTCCCGTCCCGTACCGTCCCGTGCCGTGCCGTCCCGTCCCGTCCCGTCCCGTCCCGTCCCGTCCCGTCCATTGCCCCGATCAGCTGTTTTCAATTTACTATGGGAGACCCAAAATTTTTTTTCTTGGGGAAAGTTCATATTATTCTATGGGCACCATCATTTCCCAAAGTATTGATCGATATTTTAAAGTCACCTTGTATAGTTTTCCCTTCATGTTGCTATTAAAACCTAACTCTGCACCAAATTTCAGCACCGGAGTCTATGGGAAGTACTGGTGTTTGGACCTTTGACCCCCATAAGGTACCTGAGTATGACAGACTCCATTGACTGACTGACCATTGAATGAAAGATAAATTGATTTTATATACTAATAGAAAAACACTTCACCAGCGCGAGTTAGAAGACTGGCAGACCCATCTAGTGTTGGATACCTAACAACTAGTTCCATGATGATCATGAGTGAGTGAGTGTCGAAAATGCGAAACTTTGCTTTCGAATAACTTCGGAACTAAATGACCTACAGACTTGAAATTTTGGATTTTAAGTATGTGATTGTAGCTTACTAGATGACGAAAATTTCTGCGTTCTGGTCTTATCCAGAGGTTCTCAAATAGGGGCCTGAAAATGCGGCGAAATGGTTCCAGTAAAGGATGGTACGGCAGTGTTTGCTTCGCGCTCGACTTGGCGGGGGCACTGCCGTGCCCCCTAATCATAAGTTCAACGCTTCGTCATCGTTGCGAAGGTTAAACCTTTGGTCTAAGCTTTGTATACAGGACCTGAACAATCAATCAACGCCGCTAACGGTTGGAGTGTAGATAAGGGGGCGCCAAGGAAAAGTAGGGGCTTCCGCCTCCTTATGTACACACTGACCAAAATTTGTAATAATTAATTGGTTGGTTATTTGTTAAGCTTAACCCTAGGTCAATAATCCTTCAATTGCGAGTCGGACTCTCACATGAAGGGTTCTGCACCATCATTTAAGAAACAAGTGCCTGGCAGTTAATTTTGCTATCAATGACAGTGCAATATGCAGGCAATACTATAAAGATTGAAATTGACTACTATTTTTTTGTTTATAATTTGTTACTGTTTTCGCAACTGGTTACTGTTTTATACATTCTGTGAAAATTTCACCTTTCCACCAATTACGGTTTGTGCCAGTGAGCTGGCTGACAGACAGGCAGACAGCTGGACAGCGTAGGCTTATATAGTAATTATTATTATTATTTATGATGCACAAGCAGCTTGAATCTGATGCGTGCATATCAGTTCACATTTCACTGCACTCGTTTTATAAAATTGTCAAGTCTATTTTTAAAACTGTTCACTGATGGTGCACTAATAATAGTTTCTGGAAGTCTGTTCCACTCGCGGACCACTCGGTTTGACAGAAGGTGCTTGCGTGCGTGCGTAATAGGGTCCTGTTTGGCACCCTTCCGTTACTGAACTAGGAAATTCAATTTCTCTATCTACTATATAAAAATAATGTTTTCCTTCCTGACGCTATAACTCCAGAATGCACGAACCGATTTCCACGGTTTTGCATTCGTTGGAAATCACACGATCAGAACACCGTATTCTTCAACAAATGATTGTTTGCAATTACAGATACAAGGACAAATATATCATTTGCATGGTTCAATGGTGCCAACACCAGATGAACCGCATCAATTTCTGCAAATATATTTCATTTTGTCGATGGTGGATCAGCTGAATGTGCGGTGCAATATACAGGGAACACAAAAGTTAAAGAGACAAATTATTGAACAGTTGCAAGCATTTTTTCACGCTAATAATGCTGTGGTTAATAATTGAACAATAATTCCAATTGAAATGTTAGAAAACAAATAACTTATTTTTTTTACTTTTTTTTCACAATTTCACAGTGAACACAATACCGGTTTGTCACATGAAATTAACTGAGCAGAGAACAATGAGTAGCTGTCAAACAATGTATCACGCACCGGCGCCATATTGGTTTGTATTACATGCTATGTATCAGAGATGGAGCTGTATGTGAAAAAAGATTTTCCCGCTTTTCTGTTGAAATTTTTCCTGAATTTTCTTTGCTATAAACCTCACGGAGCCCGAGACCTTTCCAGCGAATGCAAAACCGTGGAAACGGATAATTTGCGGACACGTATAACGCTTCGATTCAGTATTTACTTTGGATTCACTTTCATTTACGAGAAGTTCAACTAAATAACACTTCATTTTTGTAATCGAAATGAATTCATTACTGTTGTGAAATGAAATAAAATTTTTCCTTTTCAAATATAAAAAAAAAAAAAAAAAAACTTCATCTTTTAATCACTAGTGGCTCTGTGAGCTGTAGACCTCGCGAGTGTGTCGGTGGGAAAGCTGAACTGCTAACACACATAAAAAAAATAACCCAAATAATTTTCTTTCAATAACACATACAAACTTATGAATGTACCTGGTTACGTACATGCAGTATGAAAGTAGCCGCACCAATAACTTTGTAAACTACATTTCGCGATCTTTAATACAACCTTTTGACTTTTTACTGAAATTATATAGTCTGTTTCACTCTCATGGTCTTTACGAATCCAACGACACCTCATTTGTTAATATCCATCGAGCCGTTTGGGTTGTAGCGATTTTTTTACATTTTAAAACCCCATATCTCCACCATTTTGAAAAAAATCTAAAAACTGGCTCGAGTAAAAAATTCTATTTATTTTTCCAACCTGCTCACAAAATTTCACGAGAATCGGTTCATAAATGCGACCTGTAGAGGAGAACAACCGGACATACGAAAGCATTTTTGCCCAAACCTGAAACGGAGACGCTTCGCTCGCTTCGCTCGCTCGGTCAACCAAACAAAATGTTACATAAAACGAAGCCATCTGGTGGCGAAACGGAGTTCGCCGGGTTTGCTAGTACCCTATAAATAAAGGATACTTACTCAGAAAGCAAAAAACAATTAATTAATTATGTTAATCAATCCCAAGAATAGGTTCAAGGCCTATAGGTTGTGGAGGTAAATACCCACGATTGAAGCACAGACCTTAAAGTTAAAAATTATTTCAAGGTTCTCGATAGACAGAACCCGGCAAAACTGTGATCTTTCAAATTCACCTGATGCTGGCAATTATTAACCTCGGACGGGGTTTAGCATGCCAATAATAAAATAATTAGAGGGGAGGTAGTTACTCACATCCGAAGGAAATACATAGACCTACCTACTGCCCTTTACATCCTCCTTCCCAGGTAGTGTGTGTGTGTGTGTGTGAGAGAGAGAGAGAGAGAGAGGTGACAGCTCTCTCAGAGGCACAAAGTTGGTGCTAACTGTATCAAGTTTTTGATCAAGGATCCAAATATTGTATTCTTGCAGACAATTGGAGCAGCCTTTTGTGCTAAAACAATGCAGTCAAATGGGAAGGACTACAACATAGGTATCTGGGACACAGCTGGCAGTGAGAGGTAATATCTTCTGCTTCTTCTTTTTCAACAACTTCCTTATATCGTCATCATTATCATCAATCAGTCAGCCCCATTTATCTGCTGAAGTGTGGTTATCTCCACAGGCAGGTCATCAAATTCAGCTTATCAGAGAACCCACTGCTAAGTTTACACTAGAGACCAACCTAAAGTTTGGAAACAGGTATTGTACCTACTCAGTAGCCAAAGTTTCGGTTAACGAATATACAAACTATTAGTATATACAAACTATTAGTAGGAACACGATACCTTGGCAATAGAGATTGCTGATCTTTACCACACAAGACCTTGGAGTGAATTTGACTTGTACTCCGATAAAATCTAGCGATAGTTTACCACTGTACTTACAATCTAGCGATAGTGTACCACTGTACTTACAATCTAGCGATAGTGTACCACTGTACTTACAATCTAGCGATAGTGTACCACTGTACTTACAATCTAGCGATAGTGTACCACTGTACTTACAATCTAGCGATAGTGTACCACTGTACTTACAATCTAGCGATAGTGTACCACTGTACTTACAATCTAGCGATAGTGTACCACTGTACTTACAATCTAGCGATAGTGTACCACTGTACTTACAATCTAGCGATAGTGTACCACTGTACTTACAATCTAGCGATAGTGTACCACTGTACTTACAATCTAGCGATAGTGTACCACTGTACTTACAATCTAGCGATAGTGTACCACTGTACTTACAATCTAGCGATAGTGTACCACTGTACTTACAATCTAGCGATAGTGTACCACTGTACTTACAATCTAGCGATAGTGTACCACTGTACTTACAATCTAGCGATAGTGTACCACTGTACTTACAATCTAGCGATAGTGTACCACTGTACTTACAATCTAGCGATAGTGTACCACTGTACTTACAATCTAGCGATAGTGTACCACTGTACTTACAATCTAGCGATAGTGTACCACTGTACTTACAATCTAGCGATAGTGTACCACTGTACTTACAATCTAGCGATAGTGTACCACTGTACTTACAATCTAGCGATAGTGTACCACTGTACTTACAATCTAGCGATAGTGTACCACTGTACTTACAATCTAGCGATAGTGTACCACTGTACTTACAATCTAGCGATAGTGTACCACTGTACTTACATTTTGGATAGTGATATATCGGTACAGTGGTATACTGTGGTAGTAAAGATCAACGCTCTCTATTGCCAAGCTACCGCTTTCCTACTATATACATACAGATCCTTTGCAAACAGGTACGAGGCGATGACGCGCATGTACTACCGCGGCGCGCACGCGGCTGTCGTGTGCTACGAGCCGGGCGCGCCGGCCTCGTGGGCGCGCACCCGCCACTGGCTGCACGAGCTGCGCACAGTGGAGGAGGTAGGTAGATGACGCGCATGTACTACCGCGGCGCGCACGCGGCTGTCGTGTGCCACGAGCCGGGCGCGCCGGCCTCGTGGGCGCGCACCCGCCACTGGCTGCACGAGCTGCGCACAGTGGAGGAGGTAGGTAGATGACGCGCATGTACTACCGCGGCGCGCACGCGGCTGTCGTGTGCTACGAGCCGGGCGCGCCGGCCTCGTGGGCGCGCACCCGCCACTGGCTGCACGAGCTGCGCACAGTAGAGGAGGTAGGTAGATGACGCGCATGTACTACCGCGGCGCGCACGCGGCTGTCGTGTGCCACGAGCCGGGCGCGCCGGCCTCGTGGGCGCGCACCCGCCACTGGCTGCACGAGCTGCGCACAGTGGAGGAGGTAGGTAGATGACGCGCATGTACTACCGCGGCGCGCACGCGGCTGTCGTGTGCTACGAGCCGGGCGCGCCGGCCTCGTGGGCGCGCACCCGCCACTGGCTGCACGAGCTGCGCACAGTGGAGGAGGTAGGTAGATGACGCGCATGTACTACCGCGGCGCGCACGCGGCTGTCGTGTGCTACGAGCCGGGCGCGCCGGCCTCGTGGGCGCGCACCCGCCACTGGCTGCACGAGCTGCGCACAGTGGAGGAGGTAGGTAGATGACGCGCATGTACTACCGCGGCGCGCACGCGGCTGTCGTGTGCTACGAGCCGGGCGCGCCGGCCTCGTGGGCGCGCACCCGCCACTGGCTGCACGAGCTGCGCACAGTGGAGGAGGTAGGTAGATGACGCGCATGTACTACCGCGGCGCGCACGCGGCTGTCGTGTGCTACGAGCCGGGCGCGCCGGCCTCGTGGGCGCGCACCCGCCACTGGCTGCACGAGCTGCGCACAGTGGAGGAGGTAGGTAGATGACGCGCATGTACTACCGCGGCGCGCACGCGGCTGTCGTGTGCTACGAGCCGGGCGCGCCGGCCTCGTGGGCGCTTTACAGGGGGCGCCACTTCTACGCAATTTGATGGAACGAACCTGTCAATAGGTGTGAGTGCCACCTGTCAACGCAAGCCAAAAGATCAGTGAAATACTTTTGACTTACAACTGCTGGAAATATTTGCTTAACTTTTTTATATCTATAAGTCTGGTATTTATGTAGGTACGTATTGTTAAGTAGTTTTTGTTTTATCTTATTTAATGTTGTGCACATGGGTCTACCTGTTGTTAAATTATTTCCAGTCTATCCTAGGTTTGCTGGAAGAAATCTCTTAATAGAGATAAGCTCGCCTTTGTCATGTGTTGTCCACTTTCAATTGTAAAATGTGTTATTTTGTGCAATAAAGTATAAAGAAATATACAATTCTGAATTGTCAAGCGATTTTGTTCATAAACTTTTATTCCTAGATTTATTTTATTACCTTGGACACAACCCAACAAATAAATAACACATGCACACATTTCCTAGGAGTGCAAAGTGTACCTGTGCGGTACTAAGAAGGATCTGCTGGACACCGGTGACGTCACTCGGCAAGTGCCCGAGGACTTAGTGGCGACGTATGCGCAGGGACTGAGCGGGCACTACCTCACGTCCAGCAAGACCGGGGAAAACGTCGGTGAGCGGGGGCTAAAACATAAACATTTACATACAGGCAAATACATTGCTTCTAGCCCACAATTCTCGCGCTATCGAGATCATCTCCATAGATCGATACCTCCGTCGAAAACAGTCTTGATTAATGTTTTATTTTGACCGAAAACGAGGGGAGATATTGTGACGTTGCGGCCTCCTTCGTCATCATTTTCTTTTTTCTTCCATATGAGTATTTTTTATTTCGTTTTCTTCAGTGACATCTGTCTAAAAATCAACACTCAATTGATTGATCCTGGACACGACTTTTGAATTTTCCGAAATTATAAGAATTCTCCCTTGATCTCGGATTCTATAATAATATCTATTCTGAACTTCATAATCCCATCTGGGTAAGTTTCTACAAATATTTTAGTAATGCATTTATTTATATAGTTCTACCTATTGTATATTTCTATTTCGGTCCGCTTCCTTGCTTCAGGAAAAACGCCTACCCTACAAAAACGGCTACCCTACAAAAAGCCGCTAACCTACAATAACCGAATAATAAATATTACCAAATCCGACTCTGGACCGAAATACAGCCGGGTAAAACCCCGGGAAATTACCAAACCGTCTCGGGTGATTACCCTTTGACCCGTGCCAGTGCCAAGTTTTTTTTCCCGAACGAACTAACCCTCTACTGCCTCTTTTCTATAAAATTACTGTTTTTTTTATAAAATTACTGTTTTTTTACACATCATTTTCAAGTGTTCTCATCAACTTTATGTCACCTTCTTCCTGGCCGAACCATCTTTTATTATTACATAGACTCATCTCAAATCCTTGTTTTATTTTATAATTTGACACACAAAAAAAAGGGCATCACCTTTAAAAAAACGTCATATTGGCGCCCATAACGTGGTTTTAAGGTAGAAGGTGACGTAAATATTTTTTATATTTGTGTTTTTTTTTTTTTTGTTATTGTTCTGTTCTAAACTATTTTTTTTATGACCTCTTGTAGAACGAATCTTTATTATGGAGCTGGGTACGGATATTAAGTACCTGCTGCTTAATAAATCCGAACTTTTTTACGAAGTAACTGTGCGTGGAGAGATTCCGGCAAGTACAGTTCTTGAATTGAGACGACAAATAACCAGGCTGGTACGACTGTATCCAGCTGACGACATCTCCGACACATGCTTAGAATTTTCAGAAGATTTGGCAGGTGTTGAAGAGACTCTGGCTAAAATTAAACTTGACCTAGAAACTTTAAAACAGAAATATGTTAGGACCTTGTTAGAGAAAGTAAGGGCTTTCCTAAATCATCTTGGACACAGGCTCCGGCGTTGCGAAAAAGCGGAGACACCTGAGGAACTAGCAAGATTTACTCAGGCTAAATGTACATTCGACGAGTGCCTTACGTCCTTGTCTCTCCTTGCCAGGGATCCAGCTCAGGGCCCATCAAATAAGCTCCCAACTGAGGAGAGATCATCCACTGTAGACTCGAATATTGACAGCATGGGAAACCTAAAGGTTTCTGTTACCTGTGATCGTGGAATGTCCAACGACCTGTCTAAACTAAAATTTGACGGGAAAACTTGTGTACGTGCCTTCGTACAGAGACTAGAAGAGTTTCGTTTAGGTAGAAGCGTAACTAATGATAAAATGTTTTCAGCGGCTACGGAAATATTTACTGGAGATGCGCTTCATTGGTTCCGCAGCATCCGGGATAAAGTCACCGAATGGAGCGAGGTAGTATCTAAACTGAAGGAGGATTTTGACCTGGTCGATTACGATTACCGCATGTCTGCCGAAATCCGCAACCGGACACTGGCGATGCTGAACCTATCCGACAGCGCACCTATAGGATGTCACCTGAGAAGCAGCGCATTATCACCGAACAAGTTGACGAGATGCTCTCCATGGGCGTGGTGGAACCTTGCGAAAGTCCTTGGTCCTCGCCTGTGTTAGTTGTTGGAAAGAAAGACGGAAAGCCACGATTTTGTCTTGATAGCCGTAAGCTTAATTCTGTTACAAAAAAAGATGCTTATAGTTTACCCTATGTTTCTGAGATTTTGGATAATCTTAGGGATGCTAGATACCTATCTAGCATTGACCTTTCTAAAGCTTTTTGGCAAATTCCTCTGGAGGATGCAAGTAAAGAGAAAACAGCATTTTATGTACCTGGAAGAGGTTCTCTAATGTTCAAAGTTATGGCTTTTGGACTCACAAATGCCCCCGCTACGCAACAAAGAATGGTCGACTTGTTGTTTGGGCCGGAATTTGAACTAAAAGTCTTTGCTTACTTAGATGATATTATCATAATCAGTCAGTCTTTCCAAGAGCATGTCTCCTTGCTGCTACGAGTCCTAGATAAGCTTCGCTCGGCAAACTTAACTGTTAACCTTGATAAATGTGAGTTCTTTAGGCTTAAGCTGCGATATCTTGGCTACATAATTGATGCTCAAGGCCTTCGAACTGACCCTCAAAAGGTAGAAGCCATACTTAATTTTCCTACGCCAACTAATAAGAAAGAGGTTAAACGTTTTTTAGGAACTGCTTCGTGGTATAGGCGATTCATTCCTCAATTTAGTACGATCGCTGGCCCTCTGAACAAACTGACTTCAACAAAAAAGAACTCTCCTGCATTTCAGTGGTCCGAAGAAGCTGATAAATCATTTATTGACCTAAAGACTCGGTTAATTGAAGCACCTGTTCTGGCTTGCCCTAACTTTGATTACCCTTTTGAAGTACACACGGATGCTAGTAACTATGGCATTGGTGCTATGCTTGCTCAAACAATCGACGGTGTAGAGCATCCTGTAGCTTACATGAGTCGTTCACTGAACAATGCAGAAAAAAACTATAGCACTACTGAACGAGAAGCTTTTGCCGTTCTCACTGCCCTGGAACATTGGAGATGTTATTTGGAAAACGGGAAAACTTTTACTGTGTTTACTGATCATGCTGCCCTCAAATGGTTCTTCTCAATATCGAATCCAACAGGACGTCTAGCAAGATGGGGTGTGCGTCTGTTCCCATTTCAATTTGAGATCAAACACCGTCGTGGAAGGGATAACGTCGTTCCAGATGCACTCTCACGCATTGTTCCTGTTACCGCTATCACGGATACCGCTCCCCTGACTGCTAACGCTAATAATGCTCCTGTAATCACTAATTCTCCTCTACTCACTAATTCTCCTGCCCCTGTTCCTCCAACTACACAAGACAGCTGGTACCTAAACATCTTTAATGGTTGTCAAGCCTCTCCTGTTAGTTTTCCAAATTACAGAATTGAAAACAATACACTCTACAGGTACATGAGGAATAAAAATGTTCTTACGACAGAATTTGACTGGAAGGAAGTCGTACCTGAAGAGAAGCGGGAAGATGTTATCAAGAACTGTCACTCTGAACCAATTGCTGGCCATTTCGGCGTGTTTAAGTCATATAAGCGCTTGACACTTCGATATTATTGGCCGGGAATGTATTCTAAGGTAGTAGATTTTATCTCACGCTGTCATACTTGCCTTGCGTATAAGTTGCCCACTCATGGCACTTTTGGTAAGATGGGCAGACCTAAAAAGGTTGTAAGACCATTTCAGACATTGTCCATTGATTTGATAGGTCCGCTGCCAAATACTAGGAAGCAAAACAACTATATTTTCGTTGTCACCTGCTGCTTCTCAAAATACTGCATGCTGTTCCCACTTCGCAGAGCTACTGCTGAATTGGTGACAAAACATATGGAAAACGATGTAATTCTCGTGCACGGAGTTCCACAAACTATTATCCTAGATAACGGATGTCAGTTCATAAGCCATGAACTTGACAGACTATTTAAAAATTATAATGTGCCACAAGTTCACTTCACACCTAGATACACTCCACAAATAAACACTGTTGAGCGATACAACAAGACTATTATGACTGCAGTATCTACCTTTGTGAACGATGATCATCGAACTTGGGACGTCAACTTACCGAAAATACAGTTCGCCATAAATAATTCTGTAAATGAAACAACCGGCTACACTCCTTCATTTTTAGTACACGGAAGAGAGCTGGTAACATGTGGATTTCACTATGTGGACAATGACGACCCTAGTGACTTAGTTCTTATTCCTCGAGATAACTATGCTGAAAATCTTGGCCACTTAGCAAACATTTTCGATGACGTTCAGGCTGCACTCTATCGCGCACATGAGAGAAATACGAAGAACTACAATATGCGCAGAAAGGACGCTGAATTTAAAGTAGGAGATATAGTCTGGAAAAGAACTTATTTTCGAAGTGACAAGGAAGCTCACTTTAGCAAAAAACTTGCTCCTAAATTTTTAAAGTGTCGGGTTAAAGCAAAGCGTTCACGTTTAGTTTACTTACTGGAGGATATGGCTGGAACAGACTTGGGCGTTTGGCACATCAAGGACTTGAAATAGTATTATTGGTACTTGTAAATAGATATGCCTTGTAAACATCGCTAGTTTCATGACCTTTATGGGTCTTACTTGTATATATTTTAATCTGATCTCCTGGAATTTTATCCTCGTCAACTTTCCCGGACTTAGATCTAGTTGTCTTATCCCTTGTAAAGACAAATAGTGTATATATCTTCGTTGTCTCCTAGTGTAGGAGATTTGCTGTGGTTGCATAATTATTTTTTTTCCTCCTCCTTGTTGCACTGAGTGTTTTGGTCTAATAATGTCAGACACTTTATTGTGGAAGGTGACGCAACAACTTTATCTGGTGGTTGTTTCATTTGGTATATTAGTTTGATGACTGAAAGGTTTTGTGGAAGGGATGGTTGCAGTCAAAAAGTGTAACATGAATAAGTTTTTTTTTATTTATTTTTTAAATATTTTTAGTTATTTTTACGGATTTTTCTATGAGTAGGAAAAATCCTTCTTCTCGAAGGGGGATATTGTGACGTTGCGGCCTCCTTCGTCATCATTTTCTTTTTTCTTCCATATGAGTATTTTTTATTTCGTTTTCTTCAGTGACATCTGTCTAAAAATCAACACTCAATTGATTGATCCTGGACACGACTTTTGAATTTTCCGAAATTATAAGAATTCTCCCTTGATCTCGGATTCTATAATAATATCTATTCTGAACTTCATAATCCCATCTGGGTAAGTTTCTACAAATATTTTAGTAATGCATTTATTTATATAGTTCTACCTATTGTATATTTCTATTTCGGTCCGCTTCCTTGCTTCAGGAAAAACGCCTACCCTACAAAAACGGCTACCCTACAAAAAGCCGCTAACCTACAATAACCGAATAATAAATATTACCAAATCCGACTCTGGACCGAAATACAGCCGGGTAAAACCCCGGGAAATTACCAAACCGTCTCGGGTGATTACCCTTTGACCCGTGCCAGTGCCAAGTTTTTTTTCCCGAACGAACTAACCCTCTACTGCCTCTTTTCTATAAAATTACTGTTTTTTTTATAAAATTACTGTTTTTTTACACATCATTTTCAAGTGTTCTCATCAACTTTATGTCACCTTCTTCCTGGCCGAACCATCTTTTATTATTACATAGACTCATCTCAAATCCTTGTTTTATTTTATAATTTGACACACAAAAAAAAGGGCATCACCTTTAAAAAAACGTCATAATATCTCGGTTGCTCGTAAGGCGGGTTGCGAGAATAGCAGTTTTATGTTTTCGATGGAGATATTCGGTATCTAGAATAGTTATTTCGACCATGGAGATTATCTCGATAGCGCGTAAGTGCCCTCCTGGCCCACACTAGGATATAACCTTGATGAGAATAGATCTCAAAATTTGCACGCTACAATTTAATAGCTGACTAAGGAGTTCTATTTGTATGTAAGAAGCTTTTTAACCTTATCTTTGAAAATAAATTTCTTATTTCTTTTTTCTTCTACCCTGTGCTGTGGGAATCAGAAACAGCGAGATCACAAACATGTAAACATCCAAGACCTGGAGCTCTATTTTTCATTCGCTCGTGTGATATAATCGCTCGCTCGTGTGACGCGCGAATGCGCAACGAGTGGTTCTGAGCAATCGTTGCAGAGAGAATAGAATATAACGAACGAAATGCCTGCCTAGGTTTGCTGGTAGAAATCTCTCTTTAGAGATAAGCTCGCCTTTGCGTATAATATTTCTTGTAATTGTATTTTTTAAGTTTCTGTGCAATAAATAATATGAAAGAAAATCGGTAGAAAAGAGCGCTCGTTTGCAAAAGAGCGATTGAGAAATAGAGCTCCAGGGGAGTTCTCGCATGGTAGGCAAAGCCACAACACAACCGCTCCACCCCACTCCACTCTTCTTCTTCTCTTTATTATGGCGAGCTAACGGTGATGGAAAACATCGTGAGGAATCAATCTTACTCGTATCCGAGTAAGCCTGTGTCCCTCGGTGGGGACATTGGGCTGAATTTCCTTTACAAATAAGCTTTATCTTATCTTACCAGAGGAGCTGTTCCAGCGCATAGTAGATGACTGCGCGAGCGACTCCCGCCTCATGATCAAGAGGGATGTGGACGCGCTACGGACGCGGCTGCTGCAAGACGAAGATAGCAGGTGCAAGAACAAGGAGTACTGCCGGTGTTGATACCACGACCTCTGTGAGTCTGCAGGCGAATCGTACGACACGGTGGCAAAAATATTCCAGTTTTGGCTTGAGTATCGCGACGGCTACAAAGTATTTCGCGCTCTCTCTACAGGGTGTAACAGAAAGGTGTAGTCATATTTTGGGGGGGTTGTTAGGGACATCATGCTGAGCAACTTTCACTATGAAAACGATTTGATCAGAGCAACTTTAATTTTCACTTCTCTATACAAATCAGCTGACCACCCGGACCAAAACATACGGAGCAATGAAGAATAAAGTTGCTCTGATCAAATTGGTTTCGTAGTGAAAGTTGCTCAGAATAGTCTCCCTAACAACCACCTACAATATGACTACACCCTTCTGTTACACCCTGTATAGCTAATTGACATGCGATTTGCTTGCAGAATCGGGTCCGTTTGCGGTCGAGGGCTCGGAGGCTGAGCTTCACAAGCGAAAGGGCTCGAGACCGAGAAGAAAAAAACCGGCCAAGTGCGCGTCGGACTCGCGCACCAAGGGTTCCGTACCATTATCTATCTATAATAACCGGCCAAGTGCGAGTCGGACTCGCGCCCGAATGGTTCCGTACCATTATCTATAAAAAACCGCAAAAAAAAAAAAACACGTTACTTGTATAGGAGCCTCCCTTAATATTAAATTTATTTAGTTTTTTAGTTGTTGTTATAGCGGGAACATAAATACAACATCTGTGAAAGTTTCAACTGTCTAGCTGCCACGGTTCAGGAGATACAGCCTGGTGACAGACAGACAGACAGACAGACAGACAGCGAAGTCTCTGTAATAGGGTCCCGTTTGGCACCCTTCGGGTACGAAACCCTAATAACAGCAAAAAAACATGTCTGTGGTACGGGAGCCCCCCTAACATATAAAGAGGTTATTTTAGGTTAATGATGTAGTATACAATAATAGATGTTTCTATGATACGTATAGTCACACGATCTCTTAGTAAAATGAACAACCAATATAATTGTAAGATAAACTTGAATTATTTTTAATACAAATAACGTACTTAGCGCTGAGCACTTTTTAAAGTAATCTGCATGACCCCTGGGCCCACTGTGAACCACTGGTGGGACTACCAATGGAAATGGGTCCATGAGAAATCTGCACCTCTTAGCATGCCTTAATTAAGCTTTAAGCAATGTCAAATATATAAGCTTTAAAATAAATAAATAACTTGAAATCGTTATACATATTTGTAAATACTGTTATGTCACATTTAACTTAGAAATAAGCATAGAGTAAATGATATGAAATGTCACTAACGCAGGTTTGAATCCCGGTGCTGAATGATGAGATAAGTCATTTATCTTATGTACATTATACGGACGTTCTAACGGTGATGGAAAACATCGTGAGGAAACCTTCATTACTCCATGCTACGGCGATGGGCTAACCCCCTGTCACGCAAAATTGAGTATTGGATCACTGGATCAACATTACAGGGTGTTGGCGGTTCGCTGTAACATGCTGGCCCGCAGGTTTGCGCGGTGCACTAAAGACTTACTGTCAAACCTTCTACACCTGCAGTCTGTGGGTCCGCTATACGCTATACGCAGAGGCCCTACACGATCCTCAGCGTGTCCAATACAATAACGCGCTGAGGCTCGTGTTGGGGCTGCCGCGATACTGCAGCGCCTCGACGATGTTCATGGAGGCAAGAGTAGATGACTTTTTTGCCATCTTGCGTAAGAGCAGCCTCTATGATGAGTCGTGTTCGCGGCAGCTCAAACGGGATCATCAGTACGCTCTAGCACTGGGTAGACGTACACATAAACAAAAATAAAAAATAGTATAGGATGTGTGCTGTAAACTGCTGTTTTCAACATCACATTTTAGTTGTCTGATTTTATGTAATATTTTATTTTGTATGTTTTAAGTATAATGTTTACCTATGGATTTATATCTGAGAATAAATGAATAATAATATTAATATTTGTGTGCCCCTGGGCAGAACACTGAGCTCAAAAAACTTACCTGACATCTGTAAATGTATTACCTGTGTTCACAAATAAATGATCTATAACTTTATCTTTACTGGCTGAAAGTGGGCACAGTTGTGCCTCTGCCACCCCGTACGGGAAAAGGCGTGATGCTATATTATTATTATTATCTATAAGTCACCTCGTGTTGCACGAAACAAAGGAGATCACCTTTTTAGTACTGGATCGATGGAAATGGTCTCATTCGAAAGCTTATTTATTATGTATGTAATACTCGAAACATAATCGTAATTAAAATGTGATATATATAAATAATATTTTAATTAGCCTGTGTAACTGTAAACGTCACTCACACGCCAAAAGACCGTTGGACGTTATATAATCTAATTTATTTATTCAAATTAGATTGTATAGCATTACAGACTAATCCAATGCGCTAGACAAATACAATAAACATTAATTAATAGTATTCCATGATTAATTGCATTCCATTTGATATTCAATTCAATTACAAATTCATTAATTTCAAAATATACAAAATTAATAATCTGAGGTAATTAATAATCTACTCAAAGTACTGTGGTTGGACGAGTATAATAATATGTATCTTATTCGGTTCTGCCAGCAGAATACCCTGTGTCCCTATACCCTAGGGTGTCAAAAGTTCAAAACACAAAATTTACAAAATTTGAAAAAAAATAATGAAAAACGAAACTTCTATCTTTGGAGAAAATAAAACAAAACCGTTAATTTTTAATTTATATTTTTTTTTTTATTTATGACTTTTATATTTTGATAAGTAAGATTAAAGATTGGTAAAATATCTGGAGATCTATCTGTCTTTTTAATTTTACGAAATAAAAACAAAATAAAGGAGTTATGACTTTTTTGGGATCCTGTTCACACTTGGCCGTTTGCAGGGCGCCCCCCGCCCTCCGCACCGATATTAAAGTTACTTTTCCTAGGGATTAAAGTGCTACTTTAGTCGGCGGAACTAAGAGCTCTTTTCGAAAAGATGTGTTTTTTATGTTTTGAATTTAGGTCATAGTAGAATCTAGTCTCTACATATCGCTAGAAATAATATATCTATCTTAGCATCTTAGCCCAAAAAGTGTAGCTTACCCAGAGCTACCTATAGGCAGTAGGTAGGTCACGGGAGCGCCCAATGAATAATTACACCGAGAGGGGCGGGGCTACCCAGCCGCGCATGCGTCGCACACACCACCGGGGGAACTGAACCGAACTAGCCAGTCGGAGGACACATGTGCGCAACATCACCAAGACTACACGACACGACATCTGAAATCCCGTGGAAATTCACACATAAATCGTTTGATTTCCTAACATTTTGAGGTAGTTTTGGTGCTGGCAATGCAAGCGGGTGGTCCGGAAAGTGTGGCGGTGTCGGAGGCGCCTAGCAGCGGGAGTGAGGATTCGGACTGCGATCCCGGCCCGGAGCCCGACGCTGACGCGGCGCTGACCGAGGAGTGGGCGAGGGAGCTGCTGGCCGACTCCGGCGTGATTGATGTTGATGAGGTGAGTTTAGTTAATTTGCGTATGTCAGTTGGAGTGTTAGGACATTGCTAATTAAAACCTGCAACATGCAACGTGTTTATAAAATTATTATGCAGTTATGTATACTTACCTATTTAGATATTTTATAAAATATTATTAATATTAACAAAGTTCAATCAACAAGTTGTTAAAATATTAAGTACAAAAGTAAGTTATTTTCATATAATTATGATCTCCATCAAAGTAATAAAAGTATGTAAAGTATGTTATTAAGTCGTTAAATTAAAGCCACAAATATATTATCAGGTATTTACTAAAACAAAAACAGCAATCAAATTATACTTACATAACTAACCTACATAAAGAGCACTCATATCAATTTCATACAGCCGCATTTTCTACGAAATGTAGTATAAAATTTTACTGATGATTATCACGCAATTTACCATTTATTTCCTTATACCCCATTCTCAATCTATTTAGTTGTAAGTAAGTATAATTAATTCTTAAAATTTCATTACATAAGGTATTCATTCATTCATTGAGAAATTATAATTATAAAATAAAATTCAAAAACAGTAAAAAATAAATACAATTTCATAAAAAACACTCACAAAGCTTCGTTCGCTTCTTTGGTTGTAGGAATCTACTTGCAAGTCATAATTAAAACTTATGTATGTTTGCACAGCCCCGCCGAGCTAATTCGTTCTCCTGAAGATATTGAAAGATCCAGAACATTCCAGGTGCACGTGGAATCCCGGTCCGGCATCGCGAGCACACTGAGTCGAGTGCTCGCCGTCACAGTGCTCTACGTCAACAGTGGCGAGCGACGCTCTCTGCCGCTCATCGTGAAGCTGCCACCGAAAGACCCCTTCGGCAGACTCTTCGTGGCAGAGGCACAGTTTGACACGAGAGAGATACTGTTCTATACGGAGCTGGCGCCGGTGCTGAATGGGTTGGCTGAAGAGGCGTTGGGTCCTGGCGCGGGACTGCCGATACCTAGGTGTATCAAGGCAAGACTTCCAGGTTTGTTCCATGTCTAACTAGAGGGCTCTGATTGTTATCCAAAACTTCCTGTTACAACCTATTCCTATACATTCAAATTACACTCTTGTTTCTGTATCAGGCAGGCGGCCTATCGCAGGCCATTCGGTTTATTAAAACTCTGCTATAATAAATTATAACCGAGCAATCAAAACCACATCCCTGTTTCAACCAAATGAAAATTTCTAAAAACCGATTTTGCCCGGAAAAATCCGTTTCATTCGATTGGTCAATCGCGAAATCGATATAATTGAAACAAAAAGTAAACTTTAGAAAAAACCGACTTCCACAAACCCTATTTGATAAGATTGAGTTTAATACAAACTGTAACCCCTTATCCCCCCCCCCCCTTGGGCAATTAATTTTGTCAAATCCCATATCAGTGCTTCCCCACGCTACTAAGGAAGCCCTGTACAAAGTTTCATGGCTCTAGGTCCACCGGTTTAGGCTATGCGTCGCCTGCCCGTCAGCCACGCATTGTATTTGTACCTAGTATTGAGCAGATCTGGTGGCCATATGTGGTCTTCATCAGCAGTTCCGCATCACAATATTATGCTTACCATGTGCATTTGCACGAGTTATTATGAAAAACACAAAAATCACTATAGGTCTGCCTATAATATTTGAAGAGTTCCCTCGATTTCTCCAGGATCCCATCATCAGATCCTGACCTGGTGTCAATGGGACCACCCTTGAGGTATTAACTATACGCCGAAAAAAGATTTGAAAGAAAAAAAAAAAAAAACATACGGGTCGAATTGAGAACCTCCTCCTTTTTTTGAAGTCGGTTGAAAACTGTAAGGGTCAATATGTTTAACCTTCCACTTGACATTTCACCTTTACTGGAGCGTGTTGCGGGAACAATGACCTCTCCGACATAGTTTCAGCTAGCGACGTGTCTACGTCAGCAGCATCCACAATGCCCCACTTTTTCCACGACCCACGTCACATGACCTCAATCTAAAGCTGAGATTCGTGCCATATAACAATAAAATCAGAGTATTTTTCTTTACGTATAGTTGTTTTGCAAATGCTGAGGGTGCAACTGGATTGCACTTCCTTTAATTAAATAATTATTAAGTATAACTTTTTGTTACAGATGAAATTGGCGGAGACAGTGAACTAGTTCTTGAAGATGTGTCATCATTCGGATTCGAGCCAGCAGACTTCGGCGAGGGCTTGACTGAAGAGAGGGCAAAAGCGGCACTTCACGCCGCCGCCCGACTCCACGCGTTATCCCTCGCTCTGCGCGAAAGAGAAGGACCTCTCGACCAGAGGTTCGACTTCCTGTTCCCCTGTGAAAGAGCTGCTGCTGGTTACCTTAGACTTGTAAGAAGAGGTCTGCCACAGCTGGAGACCTTCCTACAAATGCGACCAGAGTGTACCGACGAAGCTGCAGCCGTATCGGCACTCAGTGCGCGAGCACCATCCTTGCTCGGAACTCTGCTGCGACCAGCCGAACCAGCGCCGTTGGCTCACGCAGACTTCTGGAGCGGAAACCTTTTATTTAGAGAAGTCGAAGGAAACTGCGAGTGTATAGCGTTAGACTGGCAAATGGTCTCGCTAGGCAGACCGATGGATGACGTCGCTTTACTGCTGTTGTCTTCTTTATCCCCGGAGTTGAGGAGAACGTCAGGCGATGCGCTGATTGAGGAGTATGGGGACCGTTTAGAGGAGGAATGCGCGAGGTTAGGGGCGGCGAGCGCTGGGGCCATTGTGCGAAGGGGTTTGAAGCCCGACTGGCCCAGAGCGGCGCTTCGAGCACTCTTGTTGTGTGCGGGAAGCGTCGATGTAGCTCTCGGAGACCCAAGGGCGGAAAGACGACTTCTAGAGGCGGTCAGAGACCTGTATGCTCAAGGTGTTCTCGCTCTAAAACCAGACACGGAAACGTGAGAACATCTACATTTTAATCTAATTTAAGTTACTCTATGATTTTAATGTGCCAAGCGATATCACTGTCAGTGACGTTTTAGATATTTAATTTTACGTAATTTTTATCGTAATCATAATCAGTCTTAACAACTGAGGTTAGATTCCAAACTAATTCTGACGCTCAAGTTCAAGTTTTCGATCTTTAGCCGTAATTATTATATCGTCTAGTCTAGATAAACTAGATATCAAAATTATGAGGTATGAATGAGAAACTAAACACCTGCAAGAATACCGCCCAGTAACGTGTCAACCAAACGGTGTAGGTAGCGCCTAATCAAAGACTGAATTTATGTAACGTAGGTACATACACCTTGAGATGTTATGTGTTGTGCGCATCGATATGTCGAGCGGATATTTAATTTTAAACATTTTTTCGTAGACAATGTAGAAAATACGCTCATCTTAACAAAGGCTAGGTATTTCTGTCTTATCTTTAATTTCAGGGAAAATAAAGTTTAAAACACTTTCTTGTGTTTGTATTTTCTTTAGACAGATTTTCAACCTACCCACATCGAGGTAACAAAACACCAGGATCTTTTGTTCTGTGATTTCACATGCTTTGAACTTTATCTCGATGTGGGTAGGTTCCAGCTCCAGCGCGTCCAGTCCAGTAAGTAAATATGAAGATAGATATGTACGCCTAAAATGCATTTTACGCTTTGCAGCGTGCTCCATTAGCTTCAAACTCTAGTGGTGATGGTGAGTGAGACCAGGCCTGTAGACAATGTTAAACGCTAAGGATAGCGAAACGAAACGATAACTTTCTTAGTATGCGATTTGACATTTGGAATCGCTACGTGACGTCAGCTTAGCGAAGCCAAATGTCAAATCGCATACATAAAAAGTTATCGTTTCGTTTCGCAACGGTTAGCGTTTCCTTTGTCTAGGGGGGAAGAGAATCTACAGCAAGCTTAGAAAGACTGTTTAAGGCGGCGCCCTAGGCAGAAACAGCCTTTAGCAAAACAAGCTGGTACGTTTTTTCACTAGCTTGTTTATCACGAGTGTCAGCGTGGCTTCGCTTTCCCATAAACGTAATTTCATTAATTTTGCTCGATAGATAAATCTCCTGAAGTTGCCAGAAAATCTGTCTGTCACAATGTTTCATTTTACAATTTCGCACCGCATCTGAATTTGTGTTCTTGTTATTTATCTAATCATTATAAAAATGGCACAGTATGTTCCCCAGTTAGACTTGCTTAGTTTGGCTTTAACCTTTTTTATTTTTTTATTTAATTTCCTCTAAAAATTCTAAGTTCTGATTGCCTAGGGCCCGCCCTTAATGTAAAAAAAAATATATTATAGTTATTGTGGTTTTATTGAATTTAGGTAGTTGTATTGTAACTAAGGCTGCCTCAATGGTCATCGTCATCCATCATCAACATCATAGCGTCACGCCTTTTCCCATACGGGGTGGCAGAGGCACAACTGTGCCCACTTTTAGCCATTATTCAATTTTGCGTGACAGGGGGCTAGCCCATCGCCGCAGCTATGGACTCATGAAGGTTTCCTCACGATGTTTTCCATTAGGTACCGTCAGAGCGTCCGTCCGTATTGTACCCAGGAGGGGCGGCTTGTAGAACATGTTTTCCGTCCGACACAAAGTCACACCTCGGACACTCCATAGAACGCTCGTAAAATAATCACCTATTACTACTAGGTAGGTACATAACCAAATGATGTTTGTATACGTGCAAATGTGTGCGTAAACTTTGCTAGGGCTGGTGGCGCGGCAAATGCAGCGATTTGTATACGCGTAGTCAGGCGTTCAGCCCTGTCTATTGATCCTTTAACCAATCTTTTGACGCCAGGGGTGGGGTGCGGTATCTGAATCAGCGCGGGGAAGGGAGTGGCCGTTCTGTACGGACCATGGAAGTACTAGTACGGACGGAGTACTATTATCTCTTCTGTGCCAAATCGACTCAATACATAAAGACAAAATTCGGCTTTATGACATTACCGGAAGGTGTATTTTTCATTAACGATGTATATATGTTACTAGCACACTCAAAAACTATCGTTGATTAATAATATACATTTTACGTTCATTAATAAAACAGTAAATTATTATAAATTTCGCATAGGTGTGTAGCTTGCCGAAGCCAATTTTATTAAAATTATTTTATGTTGAATAGTCACCGTCATTTTTGTTAGGACTGTACTGTGTATTATTATTTTATTATCTTTATTGTAAAAAAAAATGGTTTCAAAACGGTCCTAATAATCGTCCAGAAACGTCAACTTGACGGAACGGAACGGATTTACTTACGGAATGAGCTTGACCTTTGCTTCTTTTCTGCTTTTTCTCCGATTTTTGTCAAAGTTTTCTTGAATAAATGGTTGTGCAACATAGTTTAGAAGTTACAGTGTTGTTTATTTGTTTATCGGTGGCACAGTGACAGTTTGCGATGGCCCAGCAATCGCAGGTTACCCTGGACATTGACAGCGACGGAGCTGAAGAAACTCCGCCTAGAAGTCACCCAAATCTCCTAAGGCTAGATCCCGCGGCTAGGCCAGTGCCTTCTACTAGGAGTAATCTAGGTCTTGGAGACCGTCTCAACAACGTCTTCAGAGAAATTCGGCCCCTTGTAGAACACGCACGAATGGTAAGTTGTAACATCGTTGTAAGTAAACATCGAGTTTGGTGCAATATAAAATTTACGATTTCTTGTGTATCATCATATTCATCATTAGATGTAATAGCAAGAGATAAGCGATCTATTTTTATGTGCTGTTTTGTACAATAGGCTTGTGGCCTGTCAAGTCAAAATACCTAGATACTTTTTATGAACTGCCAAAACGGAACTTTTGTTCCTGAGTTTTATGAAATAACAATAGAATGACGTCATGGAAAAGTGCCATCAAATGCTGTATTTTTTTGCACAAAATTGACTTAATAAAATATATCTGCTGGAATTATACAATACATGCCATTATTCCATTTTGTACATTATGCTTCAACTTAAGATTTGTTCCTAGATTTATTGGATGACCTTGGTCACAAGCCTATTATAGGTACTCAAATTATTGTGCCTGTTAGAGTGATTGAATTGAATTGAAGGATGATAATTGTATGATCGTAAATTCTTCAGGGTAACAACTCAAGATTATCATTACCAACATGGCTGCCACGGAATGCACCAGGAATTCAACAAATCACAGAGAGTGGACCAGCACGGCCCCAGAGCTCCATAGCTCATGTGAACCTGGGCCCATCGTCACAAACCTATATAGTCACAGACCGTGGTCAGCCTCCTAGTTTACCTATACGGCCGCTGCCCGTCGGGGTCACTAGCAGCGCTTCAAACGACTCACTGCCAGAACAAGCTCCGGAGCACCCTGAGATCAATATCTCAGTGAATCCAGCAAATAACAACAATATACATGACAATACAGACAATGATAGTCAAAGTGATGATGGAAATAACCAGGTATGGAACCTAAATGATCATTTGATTGTACCTACTTCTTCAAGATAATTAAAAATAACAGTAGTTGAAACCATCATTGTTTGTTTTGTGTTGAATTGTGACATACCAACTTATTACTGATTTTATATATTTTCTGTTTCCAGGTTGTAGATCTAAGATCCACATTGAACTTACTTATAAAATATGCCCCATTCTACTTTATACTGTTTATAAAGTTCATGTACGACAGGAGTGAGGGCCTATTAACATTCTTTGTACTTTTCTGTACTTTCACACACTGCAATAGCTTAGTTAGAAGGTGAGTATTTACATTATTTAAATATTGTATATGTATAACAGAGTGAATTTGCCGGATTCACCAGATTATCATGGCCTCAAAGATTTGCCAAAATATTTTCATCATATACAAATTGCCAAGACCACAATTTTGTTTGTGATTTGGGTGAAAATATGTACACTATTTACATACATACCTATTCAAAATATGGTTAATGTAACAAATTAGTCATAGAACACCATCCAATAAGTAAATTAATACTGGATAATGCCAATAGTATTTTACCATCCTTATAGTGATAACTTCAATGCTTAACTATCCCTTCATTCCACAGAGAGCATGGAAAGCAGATGAATCGCAGTATAGGGGCTCTCCTATTTGAGCTCATCTTCACTACTGGATGTGTTGGTATCGTCCACTTCCTCTTCGGCCATGATAAATTACTACCCAATGTAGTAATGTTCCCTGGTTACAAAGATCCTATAGACATCTGGGAACTGATATGGCTTGTAGTGTTGACAGACTTAATAGTGAAAATAATAACTGTGGATATTAAAATACTTGTCACAATGACGCCGGCGGTGGTGCTACCATTCCAGAAAAGGGTAAGTTAAAGGTGATCGCACAGTTGTCAGCATCGCACGCGCCTTACGCGCCGCATTCACTGGTAGCCTCATACATTTTACGAAATGCGGCGCGTACGTGGCGGGTGAAACGTGTGAGGTTTCATATGATTTCATACAATAATAATAATATAGCCTTTTATTCCGAATTAAGGTTTTACAGTTATTCAAATTTTAAATTTTATCTTTCTTAAGGTTATATAGTGTCCCTTAATTCGGTGTGCCTCTTGGCATAGGCCTGATTTCATACAACGAATTCTAAATTGAGGCGCGTACGGCGCGTGCGATGCTGACAACTGTGCGATCACCTTGTAAAATAACTGGCTCCCAGGCATGAGTTATCTCATTAATTAGAAACACACAGTGAGCAAATCTGAATATAAAACGTCAGTATCCTCATGCTGTGGAGAACAACATAACATGGCGTCACGCCTTTTCCCATAAGGGACGTGGCAGACTACTGCGCCTTCTTTTCCCATAAGGGACGTGGCAGACTACTGCGCCTTCTTTTCCCATAAGGGACGTGGCAGACTACTGCGCCTTCTTTTAGCCAGTTACTCAGTCAGTACTTCATTATGCTTGACAAGGGTGTGGTTAGATGTCGCTGTTTCTGGTTTCCACGACACATGGTATCCTAGTGTGGGGCCAGAAGCATTGTATGTGTCTGTATGTAAAT
Organism: Argyresthia albistria; assembly: GCA_963457715.1. Lineage (NCBI taxonomy): Eukaryota > Metazoa > Arthropoda > Insecta > Lepidoptera > Argyresthiidae > Argyresthia > Argyresthia albistria. The sequence goes on from OY735258.1 coordinate 8,541,443, forward strand.
GTATGTATGTTACGTACAGTTCTCCCAAAGTAATAATGCATGCGCATGGAAGTCTTACTCTGAACGAACGGGAGACGAAAGTTATATCTATATGTATAGGGGTAGGTAGGATATAGTAAAACTGTTTTTCTATGTATTAATCCCCTCGATCCTCGATCTCATATCGGCTCCTGAACAGTCGGAATACGACCTATACGACGAAAATTCCTATGCGAATTATTACTTTGGGAGTACGTACCATATGTAATTTCATGCAATGTGCGGCGTCTTCGGACAAGTTGAAGCGGTCGCCGCCGTGTCCGAAACTCGGATCACATCATCATAAATGTCCTATTGCAGGGCAAGGTGTACCTGTTCGTGGAAGCGGTCTCGCAGCTGTACCGCTCGCTGCTCACCGTGCAGCCGTGGGTGTTCTACCTGATGCACGCCTACGCCGGCTCCGAGAAGATGATGGTGGGCATGTTCCTCACCGTCGTCTACGTCATCGCCAAGGTGAGGACTTACTTTGGCGTGGGAGTGACGTTTACAGAGGGGCGCCATTTCTACTGAGCCACAGAGCTGTTCTGTGCCTGTAGACAATGTTAAACGCTAAGGATAGCGAAACGAAACGATAACTTTTTATGTATGCGATTTGACATTAAAATTTGGAATCGCTACGTGACGTCACCTTAGCGAAGCCAAATGTCAAATCGCATACATTTACAAGACGCACATGAGAGAGAGAGAACGTTATCGTTGTCACGCACCCTTTGGGTATGGAACCCTAAAAATGATCTATATTGCTTTACCTGCTGTTTAATTTCTCATTTTCTTTATGCATCAGTGTATCGAGCTGCTTGTGCGCCTGCGACTGTTCAAGAACGCCACATGGACACTACTACAGAGCGTGGTGAGTAAATTCATAATTTCTTTATTGCACACAAACAGTAAATGTAGCCCATTAATGTCTCCACCAAGGGGCACAGGCCTTTACTCGGATTGAACACAAACAATTAGAAATACAAGAAATGCTCAAAAGTAGTGCAAGGGCGAGCTTATCTCTAGTAAGACATATCTTCCAGCAAATATTGACATAATATCCATGACTGGTGATGATAACCATGATAGCCATAAAATTGGCGATCGTTGTTAATACATTTTTTACATACAGGAGTTGTCAAATGTGCCACATACTTATCTGTGCCTGTAGACAATGTTAAACGCTAAGGATAGCGAAACAAAACGATAGCTTTTTATGTATGCGATTTGACATTTGGAATCGCTACGTGACGTCACCTTATCGAAGCCAAATGTCAAATCGCATACATAAAAAGCTATCGTTTCGTTTCGCTATCCTTAGCGACAGGCACTGTTAAGTTTGTGGAAGTTCACATAGCTAATGCCTGCCTCTATTCCCCAGAACCTCGGCACGAAGCCAACGGGCGAGGAGCTGCTGTCCGCCGGCGACTCGTGCCCGATCTGCCACGACGACTACACGACGCCCGTGCGGCTCGGCTGCGGTCACATCTTCTGTGAGCTCTGCATCGCGGCCTGGCTCGACAGGGAACACACCTGCCCGCTGTGCAGAGCCAAGGTGGCAGATGAGCCCACCTGGCGGGACGGATCGACCACTTACGACTTTCAGTTGTATTAAAATGCCCCACTGTGAACGCATTCTGTGAACTCTGCATAGCGACCTGGCTTGACGGGGAACACACGTGTTCTCTGTCTAGAGCCAAAGTGGCAGATGAACCCACTTGGCGGGACGGATCGACCACTTACGACTTTCAGTTGTATTAAAGCCCCACGAGTTGGATATTCTGCTGTGAACGTATTCTGTGATCTCTGTTGAGCAGCCTGGCTCGACAGGGAACACACCTGCCCTCTGTGCAGGGCCAAAGTAGCAGATGAACCCACTTGGCGGGACGGATCGACCACTTACGACTTTCAGTTGTATTAAAATGCCCCACTGTGAACGCATTCTGTGAACTCTGCATAGCGACCTGGCTTGACGGGGAACACACGTGTTCTCTGTCTAGAGCCAAAGTGGCAGATGAACCCACTTGGCGGGACGGATCGACCACTTACGACTTTCAGTTGTATTAAAGCCCCACGAGTTGGATATTCTGCTGTGAACGTATTCTGTGATCTCTGTTGAGCAGCCTGGCTCGACAGGGAACACACCTGCCCACTGTGCAGGGCCAAAGTAGCAGATGAACCCACTTGGCGGGACGGATCGACCACTTACGACTTTCAGTTGTATTAAAATGCCCCACTGTGAACGCATTTTGTGAACTCTGCATCGCGACCTGGCTCGAAAGGGAACACAGGTCTCGCTTACTCCCATGGTTTGCCACATGCTACGCCTCTTTCTTTTATTGTGAGCTTGCGTCATTCGCATTAAATCTTACCTTAGATAAACTTCCAACTTCCATGTTGCTATGACAAGATGGGAAATGAAGCTTGAATAATGTTTTTGATGAAATTATGTGATGTTTAGTCCTAAAGTCTTCACAAAATAAAAGGCCCGTTTTGACAGTTCATGCCCATGAAGTTTTAACCCCTAACGCGTAGGTAATAGAAGCGGTTTTTAGGTGCAACTTGTACTCTTTGCTTGTACGCAACAGTTGTCTTATTACCTACGCATTAGGGGTTAAAACTTCATGGGCGTGAACTGTCAAAACGGGCCTTTTATTTTGTGAAGACTGTAGATTAGAATTCAGAATCATAAGATTTTATATTGCTCTCTTTATTGTCGGTTAATCCTAGTGAATTTAAAATCAATCGAAATTATTTAAACCCATCCGAGAATGTGGTCTTCCCCTATTTTAAATGTAATTACGTATGTATGCATGTCTGTAAAATAAGTATTAATAAAATTGATCAATGATCATTTTCAAAATAAAAGAAATAATTTCACGCGTTCCAAAGAATTGTTAATTCATCATCAAATCTACATAATGAATTACACATTTTAACCAAGCAACCTAACAAAACCTCATTTACTCGCAAATCTGCAGTACAAAATGTATCAGTCCCCAAATAGTTATTTTATTTATACAACTTTAATTTCAATCACAAGTAAAGGGATTATTTCCCCTTTAGCTTTCTAGCTAGGATATATATTTCTAATCAATTCAATATATATTCTTACTTTGTACAGCTGTTACATGGCTGGAGCCTCACAAACAGACATTCTCCCTCCCGGTCGAGGAGCGAGCGCCCTATAATGCATTCCTTCACCGTATTTTAAGAAGTGATCAATCGGTAAAATATTATGTACTTTATTGGAAATTGTATTTGTTATGTCTATGTATAATCAAGTTGTGTATGTATAAACAACAAATATAGCGTTTAAGCACACTGTGATAAAATTATCCAGGCCAATGTATGTTTTTGTATAAAATGTAAATAATGTACCATAAAAAATATATAAAGAATCTTAATTAATTACTTGCTGTAGTCCTAATATGAATTTATAGTAAGCTTTTTTGCTTCAATGTGCTACTAATGTTTATAATTTATTCGCAATTTATATTCAAAAAAAGTTCAATTAGTTAAAGTAGGATCCAGCTAACATCTCAAGTTCTGGCTGGTCTCGAATTCTCATCCTATCCTATAGCTTATAGCAACACGCTAGATGGTAGTATCGCATATTTCATGTAAATAAGTCGGACAATAATGAAATCCCGTTAATTATTTGGGCTCATTAGGTGGAGTATGCCGATCGGTTTAAGAAACATAGAAATTAAAATGTTGTTTGAATAGGGTTATTATTAGGTACAGTGACCAATCAATTTATCAAGACATTACACCATGACATTCCGAATTGAGGTAATGAACTAAAACAATAAATAAAAGAGATATCTATTAGTTACTCATATGATAGCATGGACAAATTAGATAGGTACTTTTCATAGTTTGAAAAATCAATCATTGTAACTTCAGTCCAAAGATTGTGTCTTGAACTGCCTACTGTAGCTACGAGTATGTCAGGTCCTAGCCGCATCTAAAACGTTGAAAACAGTTGGACACTTGGTTATTAATGTTATTTCTATGTCTGTTGAACAGTTATTAAAGTTATTATTTTCTAAAGGGTGCCTACAAATCTGTATATTATATTATATTTTACTGGACTTCTCTGAAATAAATTGTAAAATTAATCAGATTTTAATTATTTATTTACTAAATTGAATCTTAATATTTAGTAGCATTGAATACGTATTTTAAGAGTCGTACGTAACATCATGACTTGCCAGCCACGTGTGTAATAAAATCCATGAATATATAATCACAATTTAATCATCGTAGCTTATATTACACTTATAGTATGTATATGGTTTATTTAACATTAATCCTTTTATAACTAGGTTTTCCCTACAAACGTGAAAAATTAAATAATTTAGATTACAATAATTAATTATTCAAAAGTATCACAAATATCGGATAGAGTAACACAGCTTTGCAATAAGGAAGCGCAAAGCATCTATCGTATTAATTCGTATTACATTGCCTTATAAGTAGAAGAGATCTTCAATCTTAGCACAGTAAACTCCCTTCACGTAATAGCTGTTAAACTGTCACGTGAGACAAACGGAGGACATACATTGCGTTTGCAGTCCACCAAATACAGATATCAATAATATGCAAAACGTAATGTATGGTATTGCCTCCGGTAGCCTCGCGCAAACCGCAGCCATAAGGGCGATGCTCGTGAAATCACTTGCAGTATGAAGGTGCACGGCGGAGATGTGACGCGTTCGCAAATAACTTCACACCCCGGCATCGGCAACGTAAAACAGTATACGTACTACAGTACAAGACAAAAACTGTCGCAGTACAGAAACTACTGCAAAAAACAGTAAAACTACATTATAATCTCCTTCTTATACTATTGAGGCATATTTTTCGATCGCAACTTGTAAACAGTCGCATTACCAAAGTCAATGTCGTAAGAAATGCTTTTAAAGCGTCGTTAAAATAAATGTAACACACGGCTAACGATCACCAACGAATGTATGTGCCGCAACAATAATTCAGTTCAAAAGCGACAGTTCACAAATGAAATGTGATTTCAGCGATAAACGAGCAGTTTTCAGGCACTACCTATTGTCAATATTCGTACCGCCCGGCCCGCCCGCGCCCTAGGGAGTTAGTGCCTTTCACACACACCGGTTGAAGTATATGGCCATGTATACGTATGGCCTTCATACGTACCGGCGTAATTTGTCGGGCATTTTTGAATATGTTACCGGTTAGCCGGTATCGGTATCGGCTACCCGGCAACCGGGGTTTCACTGTGTGTTTGCCGAAAAGGCACTTACAAAGTTTAAAGAAATTAACAATATGGCTACAGTTAGTCCTTTGTCAGCCTTAGATGTGTGACACATGAAGTGTGCGTAAGGAGGTGACAGAGGCTTTAAAGCACACGTTTACATCTAGAAGCACACGTTTACAGACACAGGCATAGAAGCACACGTTTGCAGTCTAGAAGGTGAGACCTGAAAAATGTGTGTATGTGAGGGCTTCCATCCGTATAAGATTTCGACGAAGTTTGAGCCGTGTCTGTGTAAGTTTCGTCAGTGTAGTGCACTACTTGCAGTGCAGCCCATTGGCCGACCCACACAATGTGCACAATCACAATCGCAGTTTTGCTGTCTTGTGTACATATTCGCCGACACATACAACTCGAGCTAGCACTGTTCTCGGATTAACATCCCATCTTTACTATCTGTGGAGCCTTACTAGATTTATACTTATTTACGTGGCCAATAATTATTAAGTGAAACACCTAAACTATTTTAATCCTTGTTTGGTTAAAGCCACAATCAGAAAGAATTGGCAATACCCTTATTCCTGTTTCTGATAATACAATGTTTGGCAAGCTTATTCCTGTTTCTGATAAAACGCTTATTTGACACCTTACAGCAAGAAGGCAGTTGTTCACATCCGAAGGAAATTCTTGGGTTCTACAGCCATTCACGTCCTCCCCGGGTAGTGCTAACGAGAGACAAATAATCCCAAAGTCTTAATTTACAGTTTCTCGATAGAGAACCTGACCAATATGTGATCTTTCAAATACACTAGACACTGGCAAAATTAACCTCAAAAGAGGTTAGCACACACCATGAAATTTTAATAAAAAGAAGACATCTTACAATGATACTGTGCAGGAATAACAGGGACTATCCATGTACTGAGCCGAGCAGAAATTCAGTTTACTGTGTACGTAGTACGTACAGTTTACTGTGTACGTAGTACGTACAGTTTACTGTGTACGTAGTGCGTACAGTTTCCCGGCGGTTTTATCATGGATCTGCTTTTTATGCAACACACTTATGCAAGAAGTACAGACCTACAAGAAAAACCATTTATTATTTTCATATTAATTAGATATAACGTCTCATTCATAAATTCCTTGTCTGTCTAAAAAACTTGCAATAACTTCACAATAATATTATTAGCTTGTCTTTTTTTCTACATTTATAAAGAAATGGCAGTTCGCTGATTACCTTAACGTCCGTACGTGCCGCAACTAAAAACTTACTCAACAAAACCATTCAACTTCTTCAATAATAAAATAATACCCTGAATCCACCCCCGCTTCACAACAATCGTTCGTTACCCCTTCATAGGGCTACGCCGGCAGTTCTCGTTATACGAGTCTTTCTGACTCTTTTACGCAAAACGAACCTTCGCCGTAGCCCGATAAAAACCAAGGGGGGATAATGAGACGTAATTTTAACAATCGATAATGACACTTTGTACAATACAGATACGGCTTTATAATTATAACATTTAAGCTGCCACGTCACATCTGACAATGTGATCCAGGGGCGGAACGTTTCCATCCATCATCGCGATAGTGCCTTTTCACATGTACCCGGCAGCCGGCCGGTCGCCGGGCCGGGTAAAGTAGTAATGTATGAGCTCCAATGACAGCTTTCACATGCACAACCGGCGGCCGGTCGCGACTGGAGCTCATACATTTCTACTTTACCCGGCCCGGCGACCGGCCGGCTGCCGGGTACATGTGAAAAGGCACATAGTCATTTCGTTGCCGAAGTGCCGTGTCCATAAATACACGCTACTAACTAATCAGAGGGGGCTGCGACCGCGTGAATTTCCCATACACACGTAATACAAAAATGATTTGAATTTGAGAACTAGTTCAAAGCATTTAGACTGTTAATCGGATTTATACACTGTTTATGCAGGTTCCTGTTCTGTATACCAGGGTTCCTCTTCAACCAATTTAAAAATATTTTTAAGTAATTTGAATAAGAACCTTGGTATACGACCAGGAACCTGCGTAGACAGTGTATAAATCCGATTAACAGTCTAAATGCTTTGAACTAGTTCTCAAATTCAAATCATTTTTGTATTACGTTTGTATGGGAAATTCAAGCGGCCGCAGCTCCCTTAACGACATCAACTCACATCAGTCCCAATATCGAGCGACGGCGAAGGCTCGCGGAAAAAAAAAGAGACAGATCTTTGTCTAATCACTCTGTCTTTTTCCCGAACCTCCGACGAAGCACGAGTAAACGCGAACTTTATATAAGTGTCTCACTGCACGCCACCGACAACACGTCGGAGAGATCTCGAGGGCGTGCCGTCCCGCTTCTTGCTGCATGTTGCGCATAGCGGCGTCTCGCTCAGTCGTGCCGCTACGTGCTGCCGCCGGGCTCGAGCCCCGCCTCCACGTCGGGCGGCGGCGGCGGCGAGCCGTACAGGAACAGACTCTTGAGCAGTGCGGATCTGTGGGGTCACACGTTCATATGAAGGTTAAGCTATTTTTGGTGTAGTTCCGTTGTCTCCATTGCCTCTGTCCCCATGAAAATGTTCATTCAGAGAGGACAGAGGCAATGGGGACAACGTGTTGCGACGAACCTCCCAGAATAGTACATTACTTCAGAGGGAAAAAAGTGACAGTTCCATACCGAGATTATGGCATTTGCGCCACGAGCTTGCGAGGGCGCAAACCATTTGAGGTATGGAACTGTACTTTATCC
>OY735258.1:8549636-8599352 GCA_963457715.1 Argyresthia albistria
AGGAATCAAGCATCTTCATTAGGAAGATTGACTACATAGAGCCGGCCACTCACACGCCAGCTACAGGGGTAATCTAAGGTGAAAAAGTGTGTTAAGCTGGAGCCGCCTGCTGTGTGCGCTTGGAGTGGTGTGCTCGCACACAGCAGGCGGCTCCAGATTAACACAATGTTTCACCCTAGATTTCCCCTGCAGTAGGCATGTGAGTGGCCTGCTTAAGCACATGCGAGCCCACGAGCGGCATCTACAGGACGAAAAGTAGAAGCGGTCGCCGTGACTGAAGTCGGTCGAACCACATCATCATCGTCATCATCACCAACAGTCGGCCGGTTATTTCACCCATATAAGCCTCCTCCCATTTGTGCCGTCATATTCCGGTCCAGTGTCAGTCGAATCCAGAGTTTCCTTGCGATATTGCTAATGTCATCGGCCCATCAGGCTGCTGGAGCTGTCTGAAAATACTACGGATTTATAGCATTGTACATTGCTGCAGGTGCTGGAAAGTGGGTAAGAGATGGAAGCATGAGTTTGAGGTATTTCTCTAAGACACAAGTCTATCTATTTCTTTTTTGACCGAGACACAGGCCTCGTCCAGAGTGAACGCGCGGGGACTTAGGCCGGCGGCGGCGGCACTTTAGCTTTACCCGCCTTGTCACTTCAGTATGGACGCACGCGGCGTTTTCATATGTTCGATATTCCGCGCCCGCCGCCGCCACCGCGCACGCCCCTCACTCTGGTTGAGGCCTTAGTTCTCTGTCCGATACAGTTTAGATACATCACCGTGGCAACCATTTTCAACCGTATATCCACAGTGAGCTTTATTTTACCTATACCAAGAGGTGTTTCAAGACAGTCATGCTATTATTTACGGATCCTGATTAGTTACCTCATCTTAATAGAAATAAAATAAAAATAAAATAGGAATAAATTGTAAAACAAATAAGTATCTACCTATTGATTTATGCAAATATAATATATACTTATATAAGTTACTACCAATATTATAAAAAATAAAATCGTTAAGGATAAATAAAATAAAATCCTAAAAACGCGATCGCGGAACTGCTGTGTCGTGTATGGCAACCGATAGGTATAATAGGAAGCGCGCGATACAGGTTCGCCTTGTGCGCGCTTCGCAAGCAAGCTGCCGGACAACAACCCCCATTAATGTTTTGTTAACATCTTTTTTTGAATTGAAACTATGTATTACTGTCCAAACATACTGCTAAATAAAGAATTATGAATCTGCATCGCTAAAAAGGTTGGAGTACGGCCGCGGCTACGAATGGAGCATGCAGCATGCCCTGACTCACCATGGTCGCGGTCCTGGCTCGGCTGCGGCTCGCGGCGTCACAGGTCTGCGTCGGGTGCCACGCCACCCTGCAGTGGTACCTAGCCAGAGACTATATATCCATTTGACTGCGCCTGCGGGGGAATGCGGCTCGCCAAACGTTTGTTGTATTCAACAAAAGTTCACAAACGCAACCTATCTACGATGACGGGCCGCCAGATAGTTTCGCAGCGGCTGACCAATCACAGCTCTCTTACCTCGTCCCCCGCCGCCCGTAAATTGGTGAGTTGTGTTTCAAAGGAAAATGTATCTATGCGCTCTCCACTGGATAAGTGTTCCCTGTACCTAGCAGAACGGAGCGTGTCCCCACTCACCATGGTCGCGGTTCTGGCTCGGCTGCGGCGTGCGCGGCGGCGGCTGCCGGGAGCGGCGCGCGGCGTCACAGGTCTGCGTCGGGTGCCACGCCGCCTTGCAGTGCTACCTAGCAGAACGATGGTACCTAGCAGAACGGAGCGTGTCCCCACTCACCATGGTCGCGGTCCTGGCTCGGCTGCGGAGTGCGCGGCGGCGGCTGCCGGGAGCGGCGCGCGGCGTCACAGGTCTGCGTCGGGTGCCACGCCGCCTTGCAGTGGTAGCAGAAGGCAGCCCCGCAGCCCGGCGCGAGGCAGCTCAGTTTAGGGCAGGAGGCGCAGCCGGTGGCTACTACTGCGAAGCTGGGGAATTGAGATAAGTTTAGTTGAAGAAACCACCAGTGTCTTGGTAATTTGATCAGTGATCTTCATGTCCAATGCTGGACATAAGGAATGCCTAACTAACTTATGGTCTTTGTTCATCAAAACCAGGTTCTCTCCGTCACTTACGTCATGAACTTAAAATACCTATCTAAATCCTTATGTAGAAAAATATGGTCCTTCGAGTCGATCCATCAGTGACATAGGACAGATAATCCCATCAAAATACCATGCTTGTACAAAATACCAGCCTTGGCACTATAAAGTGGGCAACGAGGGAGGGGTAAAAAATAATCGCGTAGTACGTAAATTCCCGTTGCCTAAGCTGATAGGCTGAATCGCTAATGAATGCTTGAAACTCCTGGTACTTGTCGTACAGCGAAGATTGTAATCGGTAGAATGCTTGCGGTACGGTAACTCCCCAGTGGTACGCACCTGCAGTCGGGCGCGGGACACCACCGCGTGTCCGGGTCGGCGGCGAGCGCGCGCCGCACCGAGAACTCCTCGTACTTGTCGTACAGCGACGGGTTGTCCACTATCCGACGCACGTCTGTCGAGGGAGAACAACGGTTTATAGGACATTGCTTCGTGCCAAATTTGATTCTAGGTCAAAGGGAAGTAGCAGGTTTTGATTCCCTTGTGAGGGTCCACAGACTAAAGATAATAATTTGAACTTGATATCTACACTCATTCCTGAGAAAAGGGTCTTAACAGATGGGCAGACGGACGGACAAAGAAGACCCTCTACGCTACGGGTTCCTTTTTCCTTTTAAGACATGGAAAACTAAAACGCAGAAATGCACACCACTTGGGATAACCAGGAGAAACTGTTCCTTAAAAGATGCGGAACTCTAAAAAGCAAAAATCCTCCCACCCTCCACTTGGGCAATTCCCGAGATAACCCTAAGCTGTTCACAACAAGCAATTTCCGAGATAACCCTAAGCTGATGAACTCACCATCCGGGTGCATATTCTCGTGGCAGGCGGGGCAGGTGACCGGCACCCTCGCTTCGTAGATCTCGATCTGCAGGTACTGCTGCAGGCAGGGCTCGCAGCAGCGGTGCGCGCACCACGCCAGCCGCACCACCGAGCCGCCGCCGAACAGCGCCAGGCAGAGGGGACACTCCACTGTGGCGCTCTGCAAGGAAAGGCTCAAGGTTGGATCAATCGAACACGGTAAGACAGAGTAGGGAATACTTTACAGTGGCGGACTGCAAGGAGAGCCTCAAGGTTGGATTATTCGAACAAGGAAAGACAGAGTAGGGAATACTTTAACGTGGGGCTCTGCCTGAATGTAATTATCAGGTGGATAAGCTGCAGGTTTGGTGCAGAATTTTTGGTTGGGTTATTCAAACAAGGCAAGGAAGAGGGGAAAAGAGGTTTGAGGGAGTGGAGTGGATCATTCGAACAAGTGAAGGTAGAGAGGAGACGGAAGGGACACGGCACTCTACGGTGGCGCTCTGTAAAGAAAGCTGAACGTATTTATCAGGCCGATCTGCTGGAAGAGGTTTGGGTCAGTGTTGGAGGTTGGATCATTCGAACAAGTGAAGGTAGAGGGGAAGACAACACTCTACGGTGGCACTCTGCAAGGAAAGCTGAACGTGAGTATCAAGCCGATCTGCAAGAGGTTTGGGGGACAGTTTGGTTGGGTTTGCCAGATGTTGGATTTAAAAAAGGCAAGGTAGAGAGGGAGGGGACACTTTACGGCGGCTGGCACTCTGAAAGGAATGCCTTACATGATTATCGACCAACTGGTGGGTGGAAGAGGTTTGGGGAATACTAAACAAGACAGAGGGGGAGAGGATACGTTGCGGCACACTTGCAAGCAATGCTCCGTGATTACCGACAAAATGGCGGATGTTAGAGATTAGCGTGGTGCTGGAGTTTAGAATATTGACCTTAATAAAACTATACCGTTATTGGCCTTTTATTTTGAATCCATCAAGTCAAATATTTCGATAATTTTTCACTAACTCCATTAAACAACGAAATCAACGCTTATGTTTTACGTTTACGTGACGTTTAAGTTAAGACTTTTCATAAATTTTTGATTAAGTGGAAGTGGAGTAAGCGAGCGAATCAAAGCTAGTAAGAAAGCTTATATCTCGATTTAACGTCGCCAAGTGTTTTTGGCACGAACGCGAACGTATGGTTATCTAGAGGTATATCTTCGCTTTAAGTTACGAGAGAGCGCCTAAAAATTTATATACTTATTGGGGGCTAATTGGAAGGAAAACGCACTAAACTGAAGAGGCAACTAGGCCCTCTTAACGTCATAATGACGTCATCTTAGCTGTTGATATCAAATAAAATGTGTCATTATGACGTTAAGAGGCCTTAGTTGCCTATTTAGTTTAGTGCAATTTCCTTCCAAATCGCTTCCACTGTCTCGTTTTATATTTTTGCGTTGCAATGCAGTATAGGGCCATATCGATTTGGTTCACATCACACTAAATTAGACAGAAATAGCCGGCCAAAAACGATTCGGGTCGGCATTTGCCCTCCGGGAAAAAAGGACAATAAAATGCTACTTGTTTATCTTTGACGACGGCTGGTTAAACTGCTATTTTTGGTGGACCAAACCAACCTCACTCGGGCCATTTCCAGGTACTTTTAGACATGTTGTGTAAATGTTACCTATATGGTTTTAGTTCAGAAATACTGAAATAAATGTAATTAAATCGATTGATTGAAGAATTGTGTAAGTTCGCCGATCAGCAATTGGGTTTGGATTGCTCTAGATCTTTAGATTAGTTTTACATGTCATTATTCTTACATACATAAGCGCGATTATTGGTCATGGTACGTAACATTGAGGAAAAGATGAAATATGTGTCAAAGCATTCTCTGGGTGACCCCCCCCCCCCCGTTTTACATTGATTCTACGAAGCAACACCCAACGTGCTCCCAGCCACGCGAACTGGAGCAAATAATAATCACACTTCACACACCATGTAACAGCTAGCAAGCAACAGCAGTATAAAAAGAAAACAATACTTTGACGCAACCAAACGATATAAAATTTGCATGACTGACTAGTGGTGCTCTAGATTCCGCGGTCTATTTTGCTTTGAATGATTCGTACTACATTAAAGTCTACTGCACTCTGTACGGCCAAAGGCACATCTTATTACTCGTACCCTGTTCTACCCAAGGTAATACAGGAAGGAAGACTTGGCCCGAAATCCGAGAATGGACATAAAACAGCTTGGCGCTTGGCGAGAAATAACAATAATAATAAATAATAACAATATTATGGAGAGTAGACCGCCGATGTAGAGTAGACGCACAAGTTGTGTTTTTAATAAATTTGCTTATGTAGTAGGTGGATAAGCTGATGATGATGATAAAAATATCAATTCTAAATACATGTACAGGTGAAATTTAGGGTAAAACATTTATTTTTAAAACAGTATTATATTATTGATGTCTTCCACTCTACCTCCATCTCCATTCAAATTATTGTAGCATGAGGCTGTCTAGCATCCACTTAGGAACATCACACTTAAAAGTTTACATCGCATCCAATCTGCGCCAGAATTGAGAACTGACAGGTTTCTAAATTGAGTTTAATGTAAGAGTCCAGCAGACTCATTAAGATTTATAGCTAGAGCGAAGCTATATTTACAATATAGGCTGTATACAACTAGATACAGACAGACTGCATAAGAAAAAGAACACAATTCTGAACTTTGTGCCTGTGACACAATAAAAGTAGAGAATAAATGAAGACAAACGTCTAGTCCAGACAACAGACTCTTATATTAATTGCCAATTTCACTAATAGAATGTTGACAAAGCTATTTTGCTTTTCTTTTTCTGGATTTAATATTTAAGCAAGTTTTCGTCTGGAGTTATGAAAATTAAATCAATCCAATGTCTTTATCGGTAAACAAAACGAAGCTATGCTACATTAACTTAACTACACAGACTTCTTAACTATGACTTTTTACACGCTCTCATTCGTTCGCTCAAATAGGTTGATATAAATTTCGTTAGCTTCAAACGGACCACAGAGCTGGGATTTCCCCAACGGCAACGTCCAGTTCGCACTATCGCAGTTTCTCAGAAATATTATCCCGGAATGTTTTCCACGGAGCGGCGAAATGGGTATTCCCCGATTGCAAGACAGCCAATATACTCAACAGTGTATGATGTGATGATGAGTTTACTCCCATGAGTGAGATGCTGGACCGGGGTCGATGATGGCACAACTTTTTCAACCAACAAGGAAGGACTGGGACTAATTCGTAAAATTAACGCTACTATTTTGTCTCGTCACACCTTTAGTATCACCGTACCGTCTTTACCGGGTGTGAATTACCATTGTATTCGACTTCGATATACACATAAGTGTCCTCTATTTTCTTTCTGATAAGCAAGCGCAATTTAAATAGCTTTGAATTACGAATGGAAACATGGAAACCGATAATTTGCAGATAGGTAGGGTGTATCGGTTCTCATCAGGTGATGTTAATGTTATAGACTATACGCACGGTAGATTTGCTTTCTTTTCGATTTACCTTATAATTTCTAGTAAGACATGCTTGCTTAGTCGTAGTAGAGAAGTCGTTGGAAGGTTGCCATCAAAGAAGATGTAGAGTAGAGGGATTAGTCAAAATGTTTAGAAAGTCGGCCGTTATGGAAGAAAAATCAAAATCACAATAACAATGAAATTCTTGGAAATGCATTAACTGTTATCGATGATTATTATGCAAATGCCAGCAAATCTTCAGATATGATATGAAAGTCGTGGTAACTGAATTATGCTGGTCTAAGATTGCCCACTTTCTACCGTATACGTGACCGAATTATAATTTTAATGATATTTGCAGTAGGTAGTTCATTAGGATTTTATAATTAGCTTCTGCAATTGCACCTTTGCATCGTGCATGTTGTATGGTGTTATTAAATTGATACGTGTGAGATACAGAGTGAGATCCAATCTCCATACATGTGGGCCACATGATGTGGCGATGGGCCCTCCTCCATGTCACGCAAAATAAATAAAATAAATAAATAAATAAATAAATAAATAAAATGGAGAATTACTGGCTAAACGAGAGTTGCACGAAACTTTGAAATGAGTAGTTAAAATATGGCAATGTTATTTCAAGTTAATTTAATGTGGTAACACGCATAGTTTTATTTTTGTTATTTCCGCTTCCTACTATGTTCGTTGTCTGAGAGAATTTTCCTTGATTCGCCATGATGAGATTTTGTGCGTCTGTGCTTGAAAGTGAAAGTCAAGAATAAAACTATCGTCTATCAGATTCATCTCGTTTGCTTTCTATACCTGATATTTTTTTTTTAACATATCCTTAGCATCTGACTCAAATGACAATCCTATGAGATTCCCTCCATATTTAAGGTTGTCATCAGTAAGATGATCGTCAGCGATCAGCAAAATCGTTTCGTGCAGGGAGAATGTCCCCCACACGGAAAAGGGAGCTATTATAGTATTGTGTTTTGAATTTTTAATATCTTTGACCCGCTGAATCGATGACCCACACTTCAGAAATGTCTGTGACTGTGAAGTAAAAAGTGCAAAAACGTCACTAATCCCCCCTTTGTCTCGAAACGGCCTTGCAGTAGTGTACGTTAAACATCGATAGACTATCGATAGTATCGATAGTAAATGGCTATCGATACTATCGATAGTTTTTCTAAACTATCGATCGATTGTTTACTTGAGTAATACTGTTACATCCCTAGAGGCGAGGCATGCAGGTTTGAGATTGTGTTCTATGGTAGGGGAATTACCGTACGTAAATCATTTATTTACACGAAAAAAGTCAGTTTGTGGATGTTTTCTCGCAACATTGAAGTTGTCATTTGTTATAACAACTTCAATGTTGCGAGAAAACATCCACAAACTGTTTAAAACGCAGAAATAGGTTAAAAGAAAAGAGATTAAACGAATTGTTGTTTAAAAACAAAATAGCAACTTTAATAATTAAAGTCACAAATCAATCATCAAAATAGCAACATAATTATTATGATGAATGCTGATTTTTTTTTATTTCTATTTCGAATATATAAAAATAAAACTCCGTTTCGTGTAATATTTTTTTTGATATCACGCTTAGCCAAAAAAATGAAACTATCGATAATTATCGTTTTTAGTAAAACTATCGATACTATCGAATTATCAAACTATCGATGTTTAACGTACACTACCTTGCAGGTCAGCGGCGGCGAGTGCAAATAAAATTGTGCAAGCCAGCGGTCCGGCGGCATTTAAAAATGACCTCTAAGTGGCAGTAGATACGAGTCAAGCACGCCCACATGCGATATTACATTGCAAGGTCTCGCGCCGAGTCGTGCCTGCATCTGAGATATGTGAGGTAGTACAGTGGGGTCACCATCCATTCGGTTCTGATTCGGGAAGTTTAGAAGTAAGGATCTACAAGGTTTCAGAAAACAGTTCACTGCTTTTTCAGCTTACCTTGTCAAGTCCACGTAACTGGTTCGCCGACACATCTTATATAACAATAAGTTCCATTGTTCGGTCGTTCGAGAGGTGTGCTTCTGCGAGTGAAGGGGGTCTTATATGAGTTAGTACTTTGCACATGGGCAGAGACAATAATGCCGCCGAACGTTACCATTTAGCACCTTCAAGTCAATATGAGGAAGTTACATAGGAAGCAAATATCCATGACCCAGATGCACAAACAGGAAATTGTGGCTCCTCAACAAATGACACAAAGAGAGTATACAGTTAGACATGTTCGGCGAAAGGAAAGGAGTCTGTCATTGGAGCGCTCTCCGCCAGCCAACAGTGAAAAAGAGCACCGCAAAAACTACAAGAATAATTGAAACAAAAAGTAAACTTTAGAAAAAACCGACTTCCACAAACCCTATTTGATTAGATTGAGTTTAATACAAACTGTAACCCCTTATCCCCCCTCCCTTGGGGAATTAATTTTGTCAAATCCCACATCAGTGCTACCCCACGCTACTAAGGAACCCCTGTACAAAGTTTCATGGCTCTAGGTTCACCGGTTTAGGCTATGCGTTGCCTGCCCGTCAGCCACGCATTGTATTTGTACCTAGTATTGAGCAGATCTGGTGGCCATATGTGGTCTTCATCAGCAGTTCCGCATCACAATATTATGCTTACCATGTGCATTTGCACGAGTTATTATGAAAAACACAAAAATCACTATAGGTCTGCCTATAACATTTGAAGAGTTCCCTCGATTTCTCCAGGATCCCATCATCAGATCCTGACCTGGTGTCAATAGGACCAATGGGAAGGTAAACCCTTTCAAACAAAAAAATAATTTTCCAAATCGGTCCATCCGTTTAGGCGCTATCGGGGTGTAGACATAAAAAAAAAAAAAAAAAACAAACATACGGACGAATTGTAAACCTCCTCCTTTGGGAAGTCGGTTAAAAAGAATATCACACAGGACTAAAATATGCACTTTTAAAACTGGAATAATACCGTTGAAATGAGGGACCTTGGAGCTTTCATTAGACATAAGAACGCCTTCGCTAAACTCTTGTTGCCTGTGCAATAAAGAAATTATGAATGAATGAATGAAGCTTGGCCATCCTAACCACCGGGCGTAAAGTCGACTCGACTCGACACACGCGCTCGATAGTCGCTACGTGTTCAACGCTACACTTTCTTTCACGCAGCTTGGACGAACGAAAGGATCGAGTAAAGTTATGTAATTGGCTTATTGGAAGAAATATATACTATGCCCCTGTTCTAATTGGTCTCGATAAGCCTTAATGAACGGAGCAATGAGATTGTATGTATGTAAAATGATAGATGAATCTGCCACATACCTAGAGCTATCGAGACCGTTTGGTGTTCCAAAATAATAAAATATCTCAACGAATTGTAAACCTCCTCCTTTTGTGAAGTCTGTTAAAAATCTTAATCAAAATTATTGCATAGGGTCAAGATATAAGTATCAAAATGTTTGACCTTCCTTTGAACACTTGTCATACAGGGATATCATACGAAAAACATAATAACAAGAACATAAAAACTGTGACGTCACAATTAATTTCGGAAGAGCCCGGATGTACAACCGATAACTCAAGGTTGACTGACAAAACAACGGTGTGGCGCAGACTATGCAGCGTGGCAAATCTTTTATCTGCATATTCGGCGGCAGAAAGTCAAAATCTTTCACCATAGCAACAATTTTGCCGCGAAAATAAGTTCTCTATTGAAAGCTATTACGACACATTCCGATCACGAATAACGCGGTTGGATTTACACCACATTATACAGTTTACTAACGGCTCGGGTGTGCCCGCACTGCAAATCGCAACACGGTCCAAACTCTCACTGTTATCAAATTCGCATAATGTCCAGTACTGAAAGCGACAGTGAGCTGAGCAGGTAAAAGTGACGGAGGATTCGTGGACGAAATAACAAACTGGTGCTCTTGTTAACTCCACTCCGTATGGGAAAAGGCGTGACGCTAGGTTGTTGTTGTTTTTAAAAGCTTTTATTTAACTTGCACTGTATGTATGTATGTTTGTTTGTTTGTTTGTTTGTTTGTTTGTTTGTGGGTATCACGGTTCGCGTCAAAAATGTCGGCTTGAATTTGACCCACTTCCCGCTATCCAATTGTGCTAAAATTTTGCATACGTATGTAAATTGGATGACAATGCAATATTTTTCTGACTTGGAGCTGATCTGATGATGGAGACGGAAGGTGGCCATGGGAACTCTGTCATAAAACATCGCAACACCATCATGCTTGGGCTCATTCGATTCGTCTTAACAAATACTTTGGTCCTAAAATATTTTTTATGACATAGTGCTGATCTGATGCTGGAGCCGGAAGGTGGCCATGGGAACTCTGTTACCAAACGACGCAATTCTATCGTGTTTGGTCTCATTTGATTCGTCTTGACAAGCACTCGAATTCTAGATTAGATGTTTTGTCCTGTAATGATAAAGACTAAAAAGTTAAAAATAAATTAAAAGTAAAAAAACATTTTTAAACAAAGCTTTTATTTAATGCCCTAAAAAGAAGAAAATAAAATTTCAATTCAATCAAATGCGTCATTTTATTACATTACACAATTTATACGATATAAAAGCTTGTTGCAGGATTTATCTCCAAGTCTGTGCAAATAGGTGCCTAAGTACCCACCTAATTAAGTCTACACAAGTAAATCTCGCAACAAGCTTTTATATCGTATAAATTGTGTAATGTAATAAAATGACGCATTTGATTGAATTGAAATTTTATTTTCTTCTTTTTAGGGCATTAAATAAAAGCTTTGTTTAAAAATGTTTTTTTACTTTTAATTTATTTATTTTATCAATAAAAATCCACAGCCATGATTTTTTTAATAGAAAAGTTACATTATATAACGAACTGTTATATTTAAGGGTATTTTAAGTATGGATATGTTCATCTATCGCATTAGGTAAATCCTGTAAAGTTAGATGTAAAGTGGAGAAATAAATAAATAAATGTAACCGGACGTTACGTTTTCGTCCGGATATTCCAGGCACTTCTCATGTCCTTCCAGGCCTACTACTGGTTAGCAGTCAGGGGAACAAATCGGCACAATATCGTAATCCACATCAAAAATTTAGTTACATAGCTACTCCATAAAGTTCACCAATATAAGCTATACGTTTTAGAGAAGTGCGATTCAGTTTTCCAAGTTCTAATTAAACGATATTCCACTCGGCACATGCCAACATATTAGCACGTGGGGGGGTACACTCATCGACACGAGGACAATCGGTATTTGTCGTTTGAAGTCTGTAAATAGTGGCTCCAATCCACGTGTCTAGGAGCCAATAATGACTTGACTCGTAAGTACCTGTATTGATGTTTCAAGCAAGTCAGACAAATCGATCCTTCTTAGAACGACTGAAGCCGCAACGCAAATGCAAAACATATCATAATATTTACTAACACATACATTGATACTGGCCCGACACTAGGATACCGTGTGTCGTGGGAACCAGAAACAGCTACATCACGAACGTGTAAACATCCAAGTCCTTCCCAACCCAGGACCTCTCACTTGGGAAAAACAGCATCGACCGCAACACCACAACAGACGTCAGAGCAGTGTGGTTCAAGTCTAAGGCGAGTGGGTCATTATCAGCGAACTTTTTACCCGACTTCATTTATTTCTGAGCCTTATTTATGCACCAGCGTCTTTTCTCAAGCTCTAGGGGCGGGCAGGGATAGGGGATACAGACCTTTGAAAGGTAATGTGAATGCGATCGTGATCAAAAATGTCTAATATCGTTGAAAATGCTTCAAACGTCGATTTCAAAGGTATGTGAATAGATGATGCCGGAAATAAGGCTTCAGGAAGTTCGGACGAAGGATCTAGTAGGATATAATAGAAACATTGTCATGCCACCATCTTATCTAGAGAATGGAGCGAGTAGCGACCCTCCATTATCTACTCGTATGTACGCTAACTGAACAGCATACACTACAACAACTGACATCCGAAGTGACGTTTTCATTGTAGCGTCAGTCAGTAGTTCCACTTTGGCCGTTCTCTAGATATCTTGGTGGCTCGGTAGGTAATGCATTTGACAGAGATGACATACCTCATCGTCCTCAGTAAGGAACTCTATCGCAGTCATCTGCTTGTTCTGCTCGCGTTGCTCTGCTGTGCTGAGCTTCATTTGTTTCGAGTCGGCCTGGTCTAGTACTGGAACAAAGGAGAACACTTGTTGCAGGTACTGACAGAACATTACAGTGTGGTCGCAATGGTGACTTTGGTGACTGGTGAATGAAATGAGAATGATACAATATCAAGTGTTGGCAACATGAAGGAAATGTGACTGTGATCGACAAAGGGTAAATAAAAATCGGTTAAGTGCGGGTCGGTATCGCACACGAAGGGTACCGTACCATCGTACAACAAATCAAAAGCACTCAAAACAATAAAAAAATAAACAAAAAGAAAATTTAAAAAGTTTATGCCTTCACGAGATTTGAACCGACGACGACCTCCGGATTGAGAGTCTACATCATACCGGCTGAGCTACCACAACCATGTGGGTTGACGCGAAATATGCTATCATATTTAAATGTGTAGTATATGTGTCTATGACATGGTTGCTATGACAATAAATAAACAGTTTCAGTCAAGATCTCCATTTTGAAATGCGTAAGTGTATCTAAACACGTCTCTTGTATCGGGGCCCCCTTTAATTTGCAATATCTCTCGTATTTCAGTATTTGTGGTTGGTGCGGCAACAGATATACACATTCTGTGAAAATTTCAGCTTTCTAGCTATTACGGTTCGTGCAGACGGACCCGGTGACAGACAGGACGGACGGACGGACGGACGCACAGACGGACAGCGAAGTCTCAGTAATAGGGTCCCGTTTGGCACCCTTCGGGTACGGTACCCTAAAAACCATCAGAAATTCATGTTAAAGCTCATGATCAAGCAAAGGGAGGCTCTACATCTTCCCTCTTCTCTATTTTCACTATACTTACCTATAGAAATGGTAAAGAATAATGAATAATAAATAATGAATAATTAATTTATCTAGACTCAAAAAGTTTACGCCATCTTACCCTAGTGAAAGAATGTACATACTAACTGTTTGGGCTAGGGCCAGGTCAGTTTGAGTTCCTAACTTCCTCACTAGGATTCCCTGTGTCGAGGAGGGTGTCAAGACGCAATGGGCAGACTTGTTAAAATTGAATGCATAGTGCGGAATGTACTAGTGAAACAAATATTGGGGACAATGCATGGACTTGGACCAAAGAATACCAGAGATACTCAATATTCAAGATAGCTAGACTATGAGAAATGTAAAAACTATGTAATAAATAATATAGGTACATTATTACATGGATCAATGGAATGAAACGTGCCGTATCTACTCTCGCAGGTTTGTCATTGTTTTTACTGCCTGTCTTCAATGCTAACGATGAGAGACACTTAAAACACGTTTCCAAAGATCGGAACCACAGACATAAGTCTGTGATAAAAACAAGTCACTTGGTAAATCAATCCAAAATAGCTCGTATGACTCACCATAAACATACCAAGTATGTATATGTAACTAGCGACCCGCCCCGGCTTCGCACGATTGCAATGCTCGGTGCACTATTATGCATGTATTATGCATATAAACCTTCCTTTTGAATCACTCTATCTATTAAAAAAAACCGCATCAAAATCCTTTGCGTAGTTTTAAAGATCTAAGCATACATAGTAGGGACAGACAGCGGGAAGCGACTTTTTTTATACTATGTAGTGATGAATAATATAATTTTGAGCATTCTCCTTTGTAGTTTGTAATTTGCCCTCATCGTTTCAGCCTAGGGGCTTAAATACAGACCCTACACCCCAACTCCTACTTTCCGCCCCATTTTGAATCACCAAACACATCACCTTTTTGAAGCAAAATATTTAATTGGACCAAGATAAAAATTCACTACGATTCGACAAACAAACATAATTTGGCTATGTACGCCATCTGGCGAAGGCAAAGCGAAAAGGATGTTTTTTTTGTCGATTTATGGCTGCTCCTTTGTGTTTTTCCTTATTTTCTTTTTACCTAAACCTCCTCCGGACTGACACAAATAAAACTCAATACGCATTATACACATCGGTTGGGCCAATTCACGGTAAAAGGAAGACTAAAATCGTCATCAAATCAACCGAGAAGTTATTTTGACTTGATATCCCAGGGTCAAGCAACCTTTTTAGGGTTCCGTTAGAGAAACAAGGAACCCTTATCGTTTCGTCAAGTCTGTCTGTCTGTCTGTCTGTCTGTCCGTCCCTATGTCACAGCCATTTTATTCCAAAATTATGAATAATGATAATAATGAAGCCCTTTATTTCCAAAGTTAGTTAAGCTTGCTTAAATAACATAAAATTATTTAATTTTAGTACAATAATCATTCCTATTTAAATTAATTTATTAATATTGCATGCAAATTATATAAAAACAATTAAGATTAATTTATTATTAATTAATTTCACATTTTAATTGTATTTATGTTTGACTTGTATTTATGCTTTAATTGTATTTATGTTTTAATTGTTTTTATGTTTTAATTGTATGATATTATAATTAGTATTTATTTACATATATTATTTGTTTATTGGGACACCCATTTTCGGGTGAAGGCCTCCTCCATCTGTCTCCATAGTGCTCTATCTTGCGCCACTCACACCACGTCCAAAACTATTAGGACTACACAATTGAAACTTGGTATGTAGATGTATTCTGTGAACCGCTTTACGATTTTTATACAAAAATTTAAAAAATTAAATATTAAGGGGGGCTCCCAAGTCCCAATACATGGAATTGACACCAAATAATTATTTTTTCATAAATCCTATATGTGTTGGGTGTCTATAGGACTATAAAACGGACGTTGAGGTTTCTAAAACCATTTTTCCTC
Source organism: Argyresthia albistria (assembly GCA_963457715.1). Classification (NCBI taxonomy): domain Eukaryota; kingdom Metazoa; phylum Arthropoda; class Insecta; order Lepidoptera; family Argyresthiidae; genus Argyresthia; species Argyresthia albistria. The sequence continues at coordinate 8,565,048 of OY735258.1, forward strand.
TAAGTCAATCGTTAAAGAGACAGACCCTTCCAAAGTGGCAAAAATTTGGTTCCCCCCCTCCAACTTTTAAAGTAAGAGTATAAAAAAAATTATGCTGTGTATAATTTGCTGTGTATAATGTAACTTTCAACGAAAATTGGTTTGAAAAAAATATAATAAGCCGTTTTTAAGATATAAAACATTTATTAATAACTGCAAAGATAACTTTGTCATTCATACAAACACTATGAAAAAAATAATACGCGTGTAGCACCGTACACGTGTTAGAAGTAAAACTTCTGTAGCTAGATCATTAAGTGGTACCTATACTATACACCTATACCTACCTATACTAAAAGAGATTTAAATTTCCAATTTTGAGATCCAATCTCTGCTTCAAGTTACTTTTAAGTTTCAGACGTCCGATTATTTGAAATTATTTTATACTTGTACTTACTTTTAATACGTCATGTCATTTATTTCCCACCATTCCTTATCTACAATTTGTCGCGATCGTGGTGATATACTTAACTCATTCAATAGTGTCACTACTATTTGCATCTCGCTCAGATTATATACCATCTGACGTCACGTCTTTAAGCCGTCTCGCTCAAATGTATGCATTGCTTTGCTTGTTTTAGAAATCCATATCGACCCGTGTGACATTGATGAAACTCTTTTCTTACAAACTGTATGGATCGCATCACACAGCTGTCAAACATAAGTTCCGGTTCCAACAAAGAGGTTGAACGAAGTAGTTTGAGTCATGCTAGTTGGTTTTGTTTGTCCCAGCCAGCGGCGGCGGCGGCGGCGGCGGCGCCATCTTGGCCATACCGGAAATCAAGAACTCGTGGAAGAATGCTTAAAATAATATTTATTTGTTAACGTTTCATCAGGTTTTTCTCTCACTAATTAACATTCTTTATTGTACGAATGTATTATTATCTTATCTGATTAGTTAAAAACCGTATTGAAAATAGTTGCGGCTTTAAAAGTCTTCAGCCGACCCTGACGTCACCGATTCCAATTTCCGTTACATTTCTTAGCCACTCGTGATAGCACCCGGCTAGTAGCAATTGAAAAGCAAATATATGAATAACCCACAGTTGAGAGGTTAAATAAATTTTACCCCCGTGCCCTAAGAAGTTTTACTTCAACAAAGTTACAACACAAACATCCATCCAGTCTTATCGGGGGGCACGGGAGTGCCCCCGCGCCCGCCAATCGTAAATACTTGCTACTACGGAATCCTTCATGGGTGAGTCCGATTCGCACTTGGCCACTTTTTTGTTAAATCAATCCAAAACAGAACAAAGAACATGGAATATTTTTCAAGGAGGAAGCTAAGATATTTTTTTTGTTCACTTGCAGTCTCTCACGGCTTACGTTATTACGACTATATTTATCACAGAACCTTAATTAAAATACCTGCGCTAATTAGCACCAGTAACTCGCACATTCACTGCAGCCAAACACGGAGTTAATTCAACAACTCAAAGAAAGATACCGTTAAAATATGTCGCGTTACCAAAACTCGTTTACACCTGATTCAGCAATGCGGCTTTGACCTGCGGGTTATTGCCTGGGCATTATTCGGGCAGGCACCTCTCTAGGCGCCTGAGCGGTTAATTTCGCATATGCATTTAGACAAAATAACATAGCATCACACGATTGTATATTTGCGGGCAATGGGATAAAGTTAAAGAATCTGGGTGCATTCCTCCGCCATGTATCCTTGTCATGGAGCCTTTACTGCTCTGCTCTCCTTTATCGCGACTATAGATTTTACTTTGCAATGTAGAGCTGTAGACCTGCCCACACCAGCTCCCTGTAAATTCCTGCCTTTAACTTAATACTTCGCTTCTACGACATAAGTGCTAATATCCCATGTTATGTCGGGTTAATCTGATGTCGACCAAGCTATGGATCGATAGGAAACACGCTTCGGCTAGACCTGGCTAGACACAAAGATCGATAACATTTAGTATGATAGTGCTTATTATTATTCTGAAGACATGTCTGTGCCATTCTCTTTCTACTTGACGAGAAATACCGGTTTTCTCGACTGGCCATCGCGCTAGGCCTCTCTTCATTATTTGAATACTGCCGATTGAACAAGTACTACGATAACGATATACATATTTTACTACGGAGGTACATAATAATATATTATATTCATCTTTATGGTTTCGTTGTCTTTTGTTTTAAGAAATAGAAATAGAAATCTTCAAAACATGCCAGTTGTACTTTATGAAAACAAAAACTCTTTCCTTTGCCTCTAGAAATAGCAAGAACAGAAAATCGATCATATTTCGCCCATCCACCACACACTGCAATGACTCCTTTAGATGGTCGGAGATGGTTGGAGGAATACTAGGAGATCCTAAAGGGGGAGGCCTAGGTTCATACTTCAGTCAGACTGGCTAGTTTAGGTCTACCTCAAGATTAAGCCTGTAGTTTCAGGTGACTGATTGGCCAAAATAAAACCCCTCGTAATGAACCAAATAGAGAAGAACTGTAATAGAGATGAACTGTCCTATGAATAATTGAAACAAAAAGTAAACTTTAGAAAAAACCGACTTCCACAAACCCTATTTGATTAGATTGAGTTTAATACTAACTGTAACCCCTTATCCCCCCCTCCCTTGGGGAATTAATTTTGTCAAATGCTATATCAGTGCTACCCCACGCGACTAAGGAACCCCTGTACAAAGTTTCATGGCTCTAGGTCCACCGGTTTAGGCTATGCGTTGCCTGCCCGGCAGCCACGCATTGTATTTGTACCTAGTATTGAGCAGATCTGGTGGCCATATGTGGTCTTCATCAGCAGTTCCGCATCACAATATTATGCTTACCATGTGCATTTGCACGAGTTATTATGAAAAACACAAAAATCACTATAGGTCTGCCTATAATATTTGAAGAGTTCTCTCGATTTCTCCAGGATCCCATCATCAGATCCTGACCTGGTGTCAATGGGACCACCCTTGAGATATTACCTATACGCCGAAAAAAGATTTGTTCAAATCGGTTCATAATTGGCGGAGCAATCGCGTAACAAACATAGAAAAAAAAAAAAACATACGGGTCGAATTGAGAACCTCCTCCTTTTTTTGAAGTAGGTTGAAAAGAAAATGCGTTTATAGTAGTAGTAGTAGTAGTAGTAGTACAGGTGCCGATGGCAAATTTTATTTACCTATGCAGATTCCATCGACACAATAACGTGGGTTTTCCTGCACCTGTTTCAACTACCTTGCTATTATTTATATAAGTGCTCAGAAACAAAACTGGTCAAATCAAAAATAATATTTCATTGGTTTTGAACTTTATTGCCAAGCCATAAAGTTGAGATTTGAAGGCCCTTTTTCAATTAATAATTAAGTTCTCCGGTACCTACATATAACAATAGGATCCACAAGAATTCTTCGGTAAACATATGAGTACATTAAACTTCTATATCAAGTAAGTAAGGTATCCTACAGAAACAGGGAACGAAAAAATATGTTTTTACAATGTTTTTACCTACCTCAGTATTCTGATATTCACTATACCCTATCATTAGGCTGTTGCAATCAGTGTATATCAAAATACCCAACCAAATCGGTCGTCAGCTCAAACTCACTAACGACGCCTCTGACAAAATACAGCATACGAGAAAAAACGTGATCAACGGAACTACTCGTACAAATATTTCTGAGGTGACACGACCTCCAGCCGATATTTCCCTCAACTCGGTTGATATTAAGCACCAGTATTGCTTGACCTCGTCTGCGGATAGAGTATAGGTTACCTGATCACCTGTCCGGCATGACACATACGGGAAAGTCCGGCATGATGGCAACACGCAATAACGCATAACGAATTTGCTATGAATGAGTAAGGTCTGACTGATCTTATGCGTATGTCGTTAGTTACGATAGCCCCCTTACTTTGTAGTCTTGATTTTATGGTAACCAAACCAAAACTGCTCCTAAAGTAAAGTGCAACACACACATAGAGCAGTCAGGTACCGTCGAAAGTTCAGAAGTTTCAATTTTCAAGGACCTTCTAAAACAAGAAAAACAAACCAATAAAATAGTATGCAGACTGCACGACGACGCCTAACAAAGAGTCGCAGACTAGCTGAATAGACATCGTCAATTCGCCACACAGAAAGAAAATTCTTAAAGAAACGTTCCCCATATCTCTATTGTTGTTGTATAGTTAAAGGAGAAACTAGGTTTTGACAATGTATTTATACATATTGTTTACCTATCTATCTGTAGATTATGTATCATACTCCATTGTTTTTGTACAAAAAGGATAGTATAGTAAAGTAAATGATGACTACTTCATCATTCCGTCTGCGACATTCTATTTTAAGCTCAGAAGTAAAGTAGGTAAAGTAGAAGGTAAATAAAATGCAAATGTATGGTCCCATTGTATTCGCACAACAGGGTGGATGTCCTTTGATACATATTTATTAAGATTTCATACAAAGGTGGACTTTGATTACAGCGTGAGACATATTAATCTACATGTTTATTGAATGGCTATGGAATCGATTCAGTGTTACTGTAAGACACTCTTGGAAATATCATAGAAAAGTCCGTTTATCGACGAAATCAATAATGTTTCTCAGATGAAGAGAAAGTCTTGGAATCAAAGTTACGTTATCCGCCAAAAATACAGAGTGACTCAAATTATGACAATAGATAAATAACTAATGATACATCTATTGTGTTAAGACAATTAGTATTATTGTTTAACTACTCTATAATAACTACTGTAATGACATGAAATTATGTCATCTTGTGCGTTCTGGTCTTACAAGAGGCCTTGGTCAAATATTGTGCAATCCTTTGCCGCCCTTAGGTTGATGATGGAAATATCAAAACATCGGTTACAAATTTTAAAACAAAAAGGAAAGCGCAAACAAAATGGTCGCGTACGAAGTTCACAGGTTGAAGGAGAATGGCTAGATGTGGTCGAAATGGGAAGTGCTTAAAGGCTGCCGCTGATGAAGATAGACAAAATAGTACCCTCTTGTCTTAACTGACTGTACGTGATAAACCAAAACGCACGTGGCCTGATTTACTAGATGTCATACTCGCACGCACGCTTTAACGACACGTTACGTAAAGTACAGTTTGTTAAATAATAAGCGTGTTAAAAATGAGAGTATGTTATGCGTGGTTATGATTGAAGATAATGTGCCAATTCTTGATTCCACTGTGAACTAAACTAAACCTGCAGTCAGAATATTGGTATCGATCGTTGGCGTACCAATGAGGTTCACATACGTGCATAGCCTCAAAATTACTTCATGATTCTTCACAAAGTGGTCGGTGCGCCTATAGAACCGTCTAGATTTAGCAGCTAGCTGCAAGATGAGGCAACAACCTCAGAATAGTCAGGCTTTACGTATGTACTACCTGGGATACCTAACTATAGTGTCCTTATGGAAAGGAAAGCAGGGAAAATATACCTCTTGTTACAAACAGTCATGTTGCAGACATATTTTCGGAGGGAAACGTCAAATGAAGTTAAGGAGCTGTTAAGTTCAAAAAGTGAAATTCCGAATCAACCCCATGTTATACAATTTGCCGACTTTGATCTCACGCTAGTTGTGTAATACAGATGTGAGATTTGCGGACGAACGCAGGGTAACTTGTTATCATTCGATATGATGGATGACACACCGAGGGATCGAATTCATACCAGCAGAAACTCTTTGACGTATAAACAGAAAAAAAAAACCTTGATGTTCAGTCAGTTGGTCAGTCGAGTTCATTAATTTATGAGCAAAACCAAGGCTTGCACTCGTACATGGAATGGTACATAAATATCTGAGCAGATTCTCATATGTCGTATTGATGAATCTGCTCATATATTTATGTTCGTATATTTTCGTATATATTTATTGCACATATCAGAAAAAACACAAACAATACAGAAAAGGCATGAACAAAGGCAAGCTTATCTCTAAAAAGAGATTTCTTCCAGCAAACCCAGGATGGACAGGATACATTTTAAAACTCAAAACGGGTAGGCCTATGTGCTAAAGTAAAAAATAAAATATAAATAAATTATATTATTCCCTTCCATGTACATTTATATTTGGTTTTGCTCATATATTAATGAACTCAACACTGTACATATACAAAGAATTTGTTGGTTTTATGTTTGGCCTGTAAACCATATTACTGTAAGGTTTAAGTGTAACTTAACTACAAGAGGAGGTCGTGATGCAATGCCAAGTGTATCTTTACAACTCTGGTTAGTAGTAGGTATAATAAGTATGTATTTGCTGCTCACACTTCCTTCTTTCAGTTCTATTTGACAAACACATAAATAATTCCAGATTTGCATAAATGGATGCAAAATTTGAATTTGCGTTGCAATTTAAGACTTCCAAAGATGCGCCGAGACTTGTCATGTCACCTATATGCGCAAAGGCAATATGTTTACTTTTTGTTGCTCTCCTTTCAACCTTTTATAGAGTCACACCAGACACTACTGAATACATGTCAGCCTAGAGTTCTTCGACCTCAAGTAACAATTTCCACGCTGCATTGGTTTACATAACTCCTCGCAGGTTTATTATGTGCTCTAAAGTCTATACTATACGAACTCGTGAGAAGTTGGTCATTGTAACTCAGTTCAGAAGCGCGGTCAACCTACCCAGATAACAAAGGCGTAATGGCCATGCGATGTCTGCAAATTTTATAAAAACTATGGTAAATATGTTAGTGGAAGAATACGTGCTGAACGAAAGGCACCCTTGATATCAAACCAACTGAAACTTCAGTATGTATCGGCTAGTGAGGCTGAACATGAGGGAAATATTAAACAATACTCCAAAGTTACCACAGAATAGATAATTAAATAAATACGAAATGCAGAATGTGCCGGTAATAGGATAAAGAAGCGACTAGGTATCAAAATTGAGTTCCGGAGTGTGGAGGCATAATTTGGTCAATTAGCAGTAGGAATGATTACTGGTCCAGCTTAGAAACAACATGACAGCTAACCCAAAATTTCATAAAATCCAAATAATATCTCTAAAAGTGCTGATAGCAGTGATGGCGATGACATCTCTTCTGTTAGTTCTGAATAAACAATCGATTCTTTCCGATTGTTTTGGTAACATTCCTAGTGTTTAAAAAGTGGATTTTATGAAGTTTAAGGTTAGCTGTCATGTTGCTTCTAAGCTGGAACAGAGTATATGGGCATAGGCTCATGTGTGATAGATATCAGAGAGATAGATCCCACTGTCTAATTCAACAAGTCAAAAGTATCAATAGTAGGTACCGTAGTGCCTATCTGGTCGAATACCATAACCGGTACAACATCTAAAGATCTGACGCAATTAAATTCAGAAACCCACAAGACTTGATTGATGATTATATTGATTATGTAAAATACCAACGGCACAGGTAATTAATTAAAAAGCAATTTAACTATTAATTTAGCCATTTAGAGAAAAGTTTGCGTGTAGGCAGACAAATGAAAATAATTTATTTCTGGTATACGTACGTTTCTTATTTCAAAGGAGCTCCCAGCTCCCACGGAGTTTCATGATGGCGTGCGTGTTACATACCTACACTAAAGTTGCGCGTCCACTGCGTCGGGGCGGATGACGTCGCACACTGGTACCAATATGAAAGAAACTGAGAATAGGGTCGAAAGTTGGAGGACTGCCCCCAAAATTTTTATATAGATAGTTCATTTGATTTCAAACAACATTTTCAAATACCATTTTTTGATAAAATAACTCCTTTGCACTTAAAAAAAATACTGAAGTTTTTTTTGTATGGAGAAAAATTGTTTTTTGATGTACATTTTCACAAAACCAAAAGTGTAAAGATGAGACCCCATACATATTGTAGAGGACATGTACCTCGATGTTTTCTCCAAAGTAACTATGTGCGTATCGGTGCGTCCACGGGAGCCAGAGGCCCCTAAAGGTTGTAACTTTGACATAGCTATATTGTTTAAATTTATTGCATTTATCTCTCAAAATTAAAGTTAAATAGAGTAAAAAGACTTATTATAATATTACAAATGGTCAAAGGCCATCAAAGATTACGAAATCGGACTTAAGTTATTTTTCTTTAATTCCTAAGTAAAAGGCATTTGCTATGCCTACTTGTATACTAAACTTTAATGGAAGTACTTTTAGAATGCCCACACACCTATTTTACACTAATTCCGCATGTACAGTCAGTGGATGAAACCTGCTATAACTATGACTCATGCGTACCTCACAGAGTTCCACGAATACCCTGCGTAACAACAAGGGTACTGTTGTTGTTGCGCAGAATAATTGTTCAATTGCACGTGGTATTTTTTTAAATCAATTACTTTGAATTATGACTATGTTCCGTAAGTAAGTATGTATGAATTTAGTAAAATAAAACAGATAATATTTGTATTGAAGGTTTACTGTTTACAGTAAAATCCATATACTTAAATTAAAAATAAATATTTATAACAACTATATACAATCAATTTACATTTACAAACAAATATATAGGTACTCAAAATTTATTTAAATTTCTATACAGTGCTTATTAATTAACTTAATACTAATATAGTAAAAATTCAATATATTTACATTTATAAGACAAACACAAGGTTTTTTAAATATAAAATGATTATGAACTTAAAAGTACTATATTCATACATTTTCACACATAATATACAACAATAACTCAACTTAAGCTAGTGGGTCTGGAGGAGGAACCTGCTTGTTTATAAGCCCTAATTGGGGGTTGTATTGTGCAACCTCTGCAAAAGCAAGAGGTTAGACAAGGACAAAAACTTAACAATAGTATGGATAACAATGGCAACAACGAAAGTTACGCATGAGTCATAGGTTTCATCCACTGGCTATATAGTAGACATGTGTGCAATTTCACTTTATTTAGTATTATGAGCTGTTTTGTTGTGAAATACTTTTCTTATCTTAATTTTAGACTGATGTGACATGATAGTTAATATAGGTATGCTTAATTTTTCCATTATTATTAATAAGCATTATAGAGCCTGTCTAAGACGTCTTATTTGTAAATGTAAATTAATGAATTTTTGCTAATGTAAATTATATGGATTGAATTGAAAAAAAAAGTAGACCTTCAGTTAAAATATTATCTGTTTTATTTTGCTAAATACATACATACTTACTTACTTACTTACGGAACATAGTCATAATTCAAAGTAATTGATTTAAAAAATACCACGTGCTATTGAATAATTATTCTGTGCAACAACAACAGTACCCTTGTTGTTACGCAGGGTATTCGTGGAACTCTGTGAGGTACGCATGAGTCATAGTTATAGCAGGTTTCATCCACTGACTGTACATGCGGAATTAGTGTAAAATAGGTGTGTGGGCATTCTAAAAGTACTTCCATTAAAGTTTAGTATACAAGTAGGCATAGCAAATGCCTTTTACCACAGTATTATTATAGACAGTAGATAATCATCGAACAAAGGTACATCGCACGGCTGCACTCATGCGCGCGTGTTCGGTATGCACGCACACATAGCCTTCGGGAATGACGGAGACTGCTTCAATCGGGGCCGCGCCGCCGTTGCCGTGTTCGCTCGCTCTCACTCGTTTCCGCCACCAGTATGTCATCGTCGTCGTCTTTTCGAAAACGTGTGTACTGTTGTGTAAATGGATACCTTAATAACACGGACAAATCCAGAGTTGGATAACTTTTTCCATAAAGGTACCAAAGGATCCCGAGAAGTAAGTAACTTTCCACAACGAAATGTAAACGCACACACGAAACATTATGATATGAATTAAACATCAAATAGTTAAGTTTTATTTTGTGAATGGGTGATAGATAATTGGTAATGTTTTTTAGTTTTGCGTTAGGTAAATGAGGTATATTATTTACATATAATCGAGTAGTATAGTGGTAAGTATTAAAATATTCGATGAAGTGGGAAACTAGAAACACATAGGTACCTAAGTAATATTATTACTTTGTGTAAACAATATTGTCTATTAAACTGTAACAGAAATACTTTGCATAGGTACAATACCTTAAAGCAAAATTAGTATTTTAGGTAGGTATGCCAAGCCACAGACGTGACACAGCCCTGCGAATCTAGCGAAAGTAGGTAACGAACGCTCCTAAACGGTCTCTGATTTACTACTGTTAGGAATTAAAGAAAAATAACTTAAGTCCGATTTCGTAATCTTTGATGGCCTTTGACCATTTGTAATATTATAATAAGTCTTTTTACTCTATTTAACTTTAATTTTGAGAGATAAATGCAATAAATTTAAACAATATAGCTATGTCAAAGTTACAACCTTTAGGGGCCTCTGGCTCCCGTGGACGCACCGATACGCACATAGTTACTTTGGAGAAAACATCGAGGTACATGTCCTCTACAATATGTATGTGGTCTCATCTTTACACTTTTGGTTTTGTGAAAATGTACATCAAAAAACAATTTTTCTCCATACAAAAAAAACTTCAGTATTTTTTTAAGTGCAAAGGAGTTATTTTATCAATAAATGGTAATTGAAAATGTTGTTTGAAATCAAATGAACTATCTATATAAAAATTTTGGGGGCAGTCCTCCAACTTTCGACCCTATTCTCAGTTTCTTTCATATTGGTACCAGTGTGCGTCGTCGGAATGCATATAGCTAGCATCCAGCGCAGAAATGCCGGTCCAAGTCCAGTGCACGCACTACCATAGAAATCAATATAAATCTAAGCAACAAATCCGTCCGCTCGGTACGCTCAGATTCCGATGCAGTAGACGCGCAACTTAACACTGCCCAAAGTTGTAGATATTTAATTATACCTCCATTGCAATATATTCGAGCCCTATGGCCTAATGCAAAGATTGCTGCTCAATTAAAGTGCCGCTTAAATTTCAATTGGCCCTCTCAGGAGCCAGAGCTTAGAACAAAACATATAGTATTTCTACAAACGGAAAAGTCACTCGACTGCTAGTACGACATTCATTTAACAATGTATTATTATCTTAATCAGTTATTTAATTGTCATATTGTAAGTAAGACAGAGTACTAAATTAATAGTATATTATTATTTGTAACTGAAAATTAACTGAAATGAGCCAAGGATTCGCATGCTAATTGTGCCGAGGTGCTAATTATATCTTGAAAGAAAGCTAAGCTAGTCTAACTCTCGACAATTCTAGGTCATGTTAAAGAGCAAAATGTAAGCTAGTTCTTAGTTTTTCATTGCCATCATAATTCTGCAACCTTCCGTACTCCACAATTGAAGTTTAATCATCATGCAGCTAAAGGTTCCTGGGATTTTAGGGTTCCGTAACCGAAGGGTGTCAAACGGGACCCTTTTACTAAGCCTCCGCTGTCCGTCTGTCACCAGGCTGTATCTCATAAACCGTGATAGCTAGACAGTTGAAATTTTCACAGATGATGTATTTCTGTTGCCACTATAACAACAATTATAATAAATATACTTTAACTAAAAAAAGATAATAAATATAATTCACCAAGTTAAAAACTTAAGGAACCGCCTTCATTGTTAATTAATTATTATTATTACTTAGGGTCGTATTCTAGAACGAATCTCTAATCTGAGATCTACTCAAGAGTAGTCTTAAGAGTACGCGCTTATTCTTAATTGATGCTTGAGACTAGTATCAAAAATCATAATTCATCTGAGTGATCTCAGATGTGAGTAGAGATTTTACTAATTCTTGAACAAGATTCAAATAAAAAAAACTTTTTTGTACTACAGATGTCAAACTTTTGTTGAGATCCTCTCTTGACAGTGTTGTTGTGCTTGAGCGGTATCTCGACCACGCTTGAGAGTGATATTAGTACATAAAATAATTTAAAAAAAAATATGTGGCAAATAAACACTTCTTTCTTTCTCTCTTTCTTTCTCTTTCTCTCTCTTTCTTTATCTCTCTCTCTCTTTCTTTCTCTCACTCTTTCTTTCTATCTCTCTCTCTTTCTTTCTCTCTCTCTCTTTCTCTCTTTCTTTCTCTCTCTTTCTCTCTATTTCTTTATCTCTCTTTCTTTCTCTCTCTCTTTCTCTCTCTCTCTATTTCTTTATCTCTCTCTTTCTTTCTCTCTCTTTCTTTCTCTATCTCTCTTTATCTCTCTCTTTCTCTCTCTTTCTTTCTCTCTCTCTTTATTTCTCTCTCTTTCTTTCTCTCTCTTTCTCTCTCTCTTTCTCTATCTTTCTTTCTCTCTTTCTTTCTCTCTTTCTTTCTCTCTCTCTTTCTATCTCTCACTCTTTCTTTCTCTCTTTCTCTCTCTTTCTCTCTCTCTCATTCTCTCTCTTTCTTTTTCTCTCTCTTTCTTTCTCTCTCTCTCTCTTTCTTTCTCTCTCTTTCTTTCGCTATCTCTTTCTTTCTCTCTCTTTCTCTCCTTCTCTCTTTCTCTATCTCTCTCTCCCCCTCCCTCCCTCTCCCCCTCCCTCCCTCCCTCTCCCCGTCCCTCCCTCCCTCCCTCCTTCCCAATTGTAAATGAAAACAGGCCTAAAGTAGTTTATTACTCTGTGAATGTCTCAAGACTCGATTCACAGCGATGCACTCTTGAGTAAGGTTTCAGAATAAAGGAGATGCTTGAGAGTGAAACTCAAATTTGAGTCGGATTTACGTAATTTCAGCTTGAGACTGATCTTGAGATTCGTTCTAGAATACGACCCTTAGTCCTCGAACCGAACTCGAAAACGACCTATAAAATCTGTCTCCTAACGGTGAAGTCCAAACGTATTACATAATATAAACAAATATACGATCCTAACAGGCAGTATTTATCTCGTGACAGTGACTATAAACACCGAAAAGTCACAAAAAGGCTGGATGTATAATGTCATCTAGGTAAAACCAAATTAAACTTCACAGTTTTTTCATGTAGTAACCTAACTACTAGACCGATTCCTGATTTTCAAAAAATGGGACCTATTGGAAACTATTGGATTGACCACTCGAAAGAAGAAAGAACTTTTGAAATCGGTTCATAAATAGTACCAGTTTCGATGTAACAAACATTTAAAAAAAAAACACTTACAACAGTCAAAGTAATTTTTTTTATTGACCATAAAATCATACAGATTGCTTAGTAAACGTCAATATAATATTAATATTTTTGTATACTACCGCCCGTTCGGAAATTGTGGGCTTAGGGATGGAGCAAAGAAGGGCAAGAAACTCCCCCGTACCTCTTTTAAAATATGGAGGCCCTTAAAAAAATCAATTTTATGTATTTCTACTTAAGTCTAAGGAAATACACCGAAGAGAGACGTACTGACTCAGTCCATCGCCCCTCTTTGGATTTCTGTGCGCCGAGATGGTAAAGACCACGCAGTTTTGTCATCTAAATATTCTTTTACATTACAAAATGAAATGAAATGATTCTTTATTTGCCAGAAAACAGTACAGTGGAGGATCTTAATATTAAAATAAGTTCAGTGTTTTCAGCTTAAGTTTAAGCATGCAAAATAATAGTATGTAATAGTTTTAAATTATGAATTAGGTCAATGTTATTGTAATTAGTTTGTACATATAATTTCAAGTTAGTAAATGTTCATTTCAAATGTCAGTTTTTATAATCTAGATAGTCCTTAGTGCTATAAAAACAGTGTTGTAGTAGCCACTTAGTGAGATTATTTTTTATTGACTTGCAACTTATTGCCTTAAATTCTTCAGGCATCTTGTTAAACAAAATTATACACATATTGAAAACATTCTTCCTATAGATATCCTTAAATCCAGGAGGTTGATATAGCAGCCGATACACTGTAATAAGACTTCTTTAATAGACCGTTTTTGCATCGATTTATGCGTTTTTGACATAGTTTTTGAACCTCTTTTCTGGTAGGTCCGTTGCTTCGTTAGGCATTTTATTATAAAAACTAACACACACTCCCATAAAAGCATTAGCAACCTTACCACAGATTACTAAATAGTTACTACTGAGTCTGAACGCGGGCGGGCATCTTATTTCTAGTGCTAATACTTAATTAAGTCTTAAGTTTTTTCGTCAACCGAATTGATAACCCCTCCTTTTTGAAGTCGGTTTATTAAAGGGGTCTCCCATACAAAAACTAGTTTTTTTTGCTCGTTTTTGCTCGATACTGATAATGATAACAGGTAGACGCTTGAAATATTCACAAAATATTGAGTTATATTATTCACTTTAAAAATAAATAATTAAATTAAAATAAAATAAATATTTATTTTTATTTCCCATACAACAATCGCGTTTTTTCGATTTTTTTATCGATAAAATGTTACGGAACCCTTCGTGCGCGAGTCCGACTCGCACTTGGCCGGTTAATTTTATTTGGCAAGGACAGGGACATTGCCCACATATGTTGGCGTGGCATGTACTCGTATGTACATAGGCAGAAGGTATGCGCCAGTATATCACGGCAAGGTCCTGTTAGCCTTGTGTTTGCACCGATACTAGTATTGATTACACATCTACATTATGTTATTTGCATTCTAAGCAGTTTCCTAATGCTCGCAATGTCGTTGGATTTTGTACGGTCGGACGACGCTGTCCCACATTTTGGCCCTATTGCGTCGAGACAGGGTCAAAAGTGGAAGTTTGAGGATTTTCGCGACAGTACATACCATGAAATATTCACAAGTAGTTGTCGACCACAAGTAAATATTACGAATAGGCCTCACATTTATAAATTCGACATGTGTGTACGTGCTTGGTTACTGAATTCGACATGTGTGTACGTGCTTGGTTACTAAATTCGACATGTGTGTACGTGCTTGGTTACTGAATTCGACATGTGTGTACGTGCTTGGTTACTGAATTCGACATGTGTGTACGTGCTTGGTTACTGAATTTATTGTGAGGATGTCACCGCATTGCAAAAAACCACTGTGCGTTGGATGACACCTATGTAATTAGATTTAACTGTTTGTTGTACTACATTTCATCTGATATGTATCTAAATATAGTTTGTACAGCGACAGCAAACCCTGTCACGTTACAAAGACAATACAACAAACGGAAATGGGTCACAGGTAGAATAAATAGATTGGTGATGGCGCTTTCAGTCAATACAACTGCGAACGGTTGTGAGAAGGGATGGTATTTGAAAAGCATTGAAACGGATTCTAATGCACAAAGGTTGAAGACACTCTTTTCCCCTAATCTACCACCGAATATGGGAAAATATCTCGACATGTTCTAGTATACTAAGTTCAGTTCAAGCCAGCCAGTAATGGCCAGTATGTTATGCATGGTTTTGTGAAAGAATTTACCGTATAACATCGAGATGAGCAAGTGACTGACACGGTCTACGTAAAACTGTTTGTCTAACCTACTTTCATAGCAAACAAAGGGATCTTCAAAATTCTGTCGGAGCGTCTAGTCACTTTCTCTCGAAGAAACAAAGTATTTTAATAAGTAAATGTCAATAGTATATGCCCAACAGGGAGCACTTATCCAGTGGAGAGCGCATAGATACACTTTCCTTTGAAATACAACTCACCAATTAACGGGCGGCGGGAGACGAGCCGGCCGATGTAAGAGAGCTGTGATTGGTCAGCCGCTGCGAAGCTGTCTGGCGGCCCGTCATCGTACATACAGACCGTTCACAGTTATTTTACCTCCAGAAACCTCTTTGCCTCTCTTTCTAGCTGGAAGGATTCCGTACAGCTAGAGAGAAAGAGGAGAGAGGCAAAGAGGTTTCTGGAGGTAAAATAACTGTGTACGGTCTGTAGGTTGCGTTTGCGAACGTTTGTTGAATAAAACAAACGTTTGGCGAGCCGCATTCCCCCGCAGGCGCAGTCAATTGGATATATAGTCTCTGATGCCCAAACTAGGTAAGCATTGAAGTCCTCTTGGAGCCATCACGTACGGGGCGGGGCCGGCGCGGCGCGGCGGCCGGCGGCGGTAGCAGCGCGCAGATAGACTCAGCGGCCCTCGATGACTTCCAGCAGACATAGAAAGAGATCGGCATGGCATTGTTTTCTTCAGCCATTTGCCCTCTAAGTGATTGGGCAACAAAATTATTAACCTGTCAATTGACGATAAATTGGTGCTAATAAGCGCGAGTGACAGTAATTCCAGACACCTTGATATAATTTTAATGCCAAATAAATCAATCCGTAAATGTTAAACGGTTACATAAAAAGGTCAAGATCGAATCGATTGCCTGTTGTATTCACTGAACAGAAATTAAGCGAAGGAATATCGTGTTACGTTAAATTATTTTGTTTACAAATCGGAATTTGTAAAAACAATGACTCATTGGAAAGCTTTAATGAGTCCAGTCATTAGATACGAACCGGACGGATGGAAACAGGGAGTCATCCCAGAGGGGAGTGGAATAAATCAATATCAATCGTTAATACTCTGACGTGTTGTTGTGATGACATGTGCAATCCTTAAATATATTTAGGAAAAAACATTCCTAAATACCTTTTAAACGTAAAAACAATCTTGCGCCATGCCGTTAGCAAATCTCGTTTTTGTCGGACTGAACTCTGCCAAAAAAGCTCTTACCCGATAAAAAAACCGTTGGATGGCATGATTTACGAACCTAACCTACCCATAAAACATCGCACTGAGTGCGGCCTAACGGAACATATGGGCATGAATTCTACTAAAACCCTGGTACTTCAAATTCCGCGCTTCGGATAAACGCACCACATCCACAATTTGCCGTCTTCGTCTAGGTCATTCCTGTACTCCGGTGCACCTGGCTAAAATTAGGGTCAGGGATAACTCTCTTTGAGAGTGTGGTCTGGCAGAGGGCTCTGTTGACCACATCTTTTTTGAATGCTCTAATCTTAACGTTTCCTTGTACAATCTTCTTCCTCCTTTTATTCCCAGACCTTCAAATTTCAAATCCCTTTTATCATATGTCAATTCCCCATTTATCCAAATCTTGTGTAACTTCATTAATGCTAATAACATCAAACTCTAACCGTAGTTGTGTTCTTGTTGTAGACTAATTAATCTAAAACTATTAAATATTTATTTATATATTGTTTTGTCTTTTTTGTTCTAGGTCCCGGAAATATTGATATTTTCATTTCACCAAAAAATTCTTAATAAAATACTGTGCCACCTCAGATACGTGACATTGGCAGAATCATCAAATCGATGGAAGCCATTATTTAAGAAATTGAATTGAATTGAATGAATTCTGCTAACAAATTGACAGCTCAATGACAGTGGCGATTTCCTTGTGATGAATAACAATCAATCACATGATATGAAATCAACTTATCACCAACAAACAATCATTTGACAATTATTGGCGTTTGACTGTATTCCTATTCGCCATCATTACTATTGGAGCCGCCATTTAGCTAGCAGAATCGGACCTTTGATCTCGCGGCCTCCAAAACAACGAACCAGCGAAAATCTTAAACAATTAATCAATGCCGTATTAATGCAAGATGATTCCACTTCCTCTCAGGAAGTGGCCGACCCATCATCAGTATAACCTCACGCACCCCTAGTTTAGAAGGCCTTGGCGCTCTTCCTTTGAGCACAGCACGTGAGCATTTAATATGCCAGTCAGTTCTGCGTCCTTTGCAATGCCGTGCAACGCTCAATCTACATGAATCTGCAATGCTGCGATTTATTGGGACACATTTTGTCCCCAGTGTATCTGTAGCCTTAGTGAAAGCAGAAGCTCATATATACAATAGTCGAGATATCGAGGGCCGCACGCGCGGAACCTGGGACCAACTCCTGAAATCCCGATGTGAATTCGCCCCAGGATTACCAGAGTAGATACAAGTACCTAAAGATGATCTCTACCTACATAGTGGCATCTACACAAGCCTACGCTACGGTCAATCACATCCACGGTGACTTGACAATACTACAGTTACACTGAGACCAGAGCGGGCGATTACAAAGCTGTGTGTTTAACTGAGAGTCGGATATAGTAGTGTGTGTCGCTGTAGTATGAACATAATTGAAGATTGTGAATCTTGTTATAATGACAATGCACACACTGTTCAAGTGAAGAACGACTTCAAAGTAGTTCTAACGATGTCATTTCGTTGAAACAGAGTGCAGCATGACTTTCAGAAACTCAAACATTGTGCGCTTGTCAGCCATTGATCAACAGTCGACATGCGGCTGGGGAATTCTTCTGTAAATATACCCTGGTGGGAATATAGGCGCGTGAGTTTAGTATTCCAGTTACACAGAGATAAAGTTTGATAGAGGATAAACTGTGATAACTTGGCGCGCCCGCCCCTCCAGTATCACATACACATAGCCTACGCTGTCACTCTGTCACTCTCACTCGCGCCGTAAGTAAAGCACGCCCCCCGTTGTCTCGCCGATGAGTAGTGAAGGGGCGCGACATCATTGTGTAGTTTCTCCTCACAATATGTATAAAACAGACATATTGACGAAATCACCGCATCAACATGCAATGATACTCGTTTTATAGTTGAGAAAGCAGATAACAGAACATGCTGAGTATTGCTGAGTCAACCAGTTAAGGAAATACAACTCCAGTGCATACAATGACTTCCAAGTATGGATGCATACTAGTCATTCCCTGCGATTCTTGAGGCGTTTCAATCTAATCTTACTAAATCGTAACGAGACATAACTAACTATCGCTGTAACTCCGTCACTAAAGAACGAAGTGTAAAAGAAAATTATCTTTTTACTTAATTAGCTTCAAGCTAAATACTAAGTTACTATGCTAAGTTAAAGTAAGCAATCAGCTCAAAATGCGACAGAGCATGACATGTAACCGTATGTACTATTTCCAAACCTGTTTACTTTTATTTATTAAAATTAAACTTGCCACCTCAAGAATCGCGCTCCTTGAGAGTAAGTACTACACCGCTTCAATGTTTGATCGCTGGAATCTCAGATTAGATAACTGTTAGATACTCGAAAGCACTTACAAACGCTCGAGAGCGTCAGAACTTTATGATGTCAAAGCTGAATGTTTTGAGATTCATTTAATCTTGGGCTTTGTCCTCCCTACCCTTCCCTAAACAGTAGTCACACTCACAGCCCCGCGCCCCAGTGGGTCCGGCTGTTTCGTTTCAATATGAGCTCCAATAGGAATCTAACAGGTACTTGGCTCTCCAAGTTTATCACACAGTTTATTTTATACACTTATTTGTACCTTATATCTAAGTTAACTGAGGTCTAAATTATACACCATCATCATCGCTCAACAGCCCTGTTGTGCCCCCCAACCCCCAAACCACAATAGTCACTACCAATAGCTGGCTTACCAGAAACTGGTTCTCAATTAATTTGATTTATGTCCAGTCGACACCAGTACGATTGCACAAGGACCAAAAGTATGAGTGACGCACCTTTATTGCAAAGGACTAAGACACTAATAGGCTTTACTGTCTGTCACGATCTATGCACTAGCCGGTGTACCGATTGCTTTAACAACAATCACTTTGGGTTTGCTAAGCGCGCCTTAAAATATTTGGGTTAAGTACACTATTGTACCTATTGCATAAGCGTATTTAGCAGTAACAGATGTGTATGTATATGCTGTAATAATGTCGAAACAAATGATAAGAATATTCTTAACTTTCGTTGTTTGTGACAGGGGATGGACAAAATCGTTGTGGGAATAGTGTACTAGGAAGAAAACTTATAGGGTTTTATAAAGTTCAAAATAACCACAAAACAAGGAGCAGTCTCAGCCATGTCTCGTAGCCAGAGGAAGCTGTCCTTTTCTTATCTAAACTTATTATTGGTGCATTGGTGGTGTAGTACATGGGTACCATGACCATGCACGACGTACTTCATGGCTGACGTCGTAATGTTCAGTGGGTGGGTGGGGATTCGTAAACTAAATACTGTCACAGATGTAGGTAACGGAAAGGTACCACCTATTCTTCGCAAGGCTGGTAACAATAGGATGACACCTGCCTAATGTGGAACCTATCGTAGCATGAATAACGTTATTTACACAAGTACATGTAAACATTACATTCAGTCACACATGTGTGCCAGTCATCATCAATTCATCACCTATTTGGTACACTTGAAGGAAACCACTTCTACCTCGCGGAGATAAGGTACTTTAAATACTGGTTACTGGATGGGTGACCTGTTTCTATGTGGCATTTGTTTCAAGCACTTCCGTGTTTTGTTTGGATGACATATTTAGCTGCAGGTCCCGGCTGCTATCGCTACTCCGTGGTAGTAGAGCTGTGTCAGAGGGCCTAATAGGGCATGTTGATAACCAGTGATCGGAATAGGGAGAGCAAATTTCCCAAAACTGGGACAAAACAAATTATTGTCCCAAATAATAAAAGTTCAATTTGACGACTCTACTTTTTGCCTCTGATTAGATTAGATTGACACTGGGGTTTACCACTTGCCCACACCCCTCCATCAAAGCACACTGAGTCGCCGCCGCACTCAGAGAGATTTAATCAACCATTAAGTCAGTTCCAAAGAATTTACATTCAAAATCCTTTACTTAGTAATCCTTAATGAATCATTAAATGACTCTGGGTACGGCGGTCAGTGTTTATTATTATGTGGAAAGAGGCCTCAGATTGCAATCTCAGCTTTATTAATCTGTGATGTCAACTAGGAGAAAAGAAATATCACTAAGATTGTTCAATATGTTTCTGTTTATGTCACTGTTTACTGTTCTCAAGACACAAAGTAACATTGGATCCTAGTGTGGGGTTTCATTAAATATTGTGTTATTTTAATCATATAAAGTGAGATAAAATGAGTATTCATTGCCACACTTGCACGGATTTAGATAACATTTGCAATGCATATGATGAATCATGATTAGGCAACATATGTATCTATCTACATACATAACACTTTCTCAGTATAATATTTTGCAGAGATAAGGATAGAGATAGGAATAATATATTTGTTTTAAGAATAAAATGAAATATTCAGGAAGTATATTCCTGAATGTAACTGTAAAATCTTTTGCAAGTGTCAGCTACTATTTCTATGATTGCCAATAAAGCAAAATAGGTAGTAAAAGTCATGTGTCTTGAAGCAAGCACAGCTATTTACTTAGTTTCTAATAATGTATCTGTCTACTTGGAAATGTTACCTGTATAAATATTCTCAGATATCCACTGACAGGGATGACTGACTTGGATAAGAATAGGTAGTTCAATACTTCATTATGACCAGTGGTGATCAGAAATGTAGAGCAAATTTGCCTAAAATTTGTGGAACAGAGTCGGAGGCTCAACTTTAGTTCCTGACCTATTGACTAGGCTGTCAAAACTTTTTTAGCGTATAGTTGGGGTCATTTAATCATCTTCCTGAAAGTTTCAGGTAACGGAAATTAGTAGTTTTTAAGATATGATTTTTTGAAAATCTGAAAATATTGTAAAATTATGTAACAAAACGCAAAAAATATGTCAAAATCTATGGTCTGTGGTCAAAATACATTAGTTACGTTTCGTTGTATGCATATTTGAAAAGATGAATCTATTTTAAACGTAAAATATCACTTTTGATAAATTAAAAGTTGTAATTTTTCTGAAACGGAGTGCATTTGGGGTGTTGTCTGTCCGAGTTTTTGTTGGTTGGGCGGCCATTTTGAATCCGATTGGATCAATTATAGGTTACTTCCTGTTTGAAAACTAAAGATAGGTTTGTTAGGTACACACTTATAAGCAGAACCGGGAGCCGGAGCGAAGCGGAGCGGAGCGAGGCGACCCCCTACTTCTGGCAACCCCCCCTCCAACCCCTCATCCCCTCCAACTCCCCCGCCCAACAATGCAAAAAACTTCAAAACTCAATATTTAAAAAATCATATCTCAGCAATTAGGCACTTCCGCGGGGGGGGGAGAAGTAGGGGAGGCATCTGCCCCCTCCCCCTTCCCCCCCTCTCCCCCTCAAGGTCAAGGTCAGTAGGTCAGGATCTAAAGTCCTTATATTATGTAACCTCCAAAAATTAAAAAAATCATAACTCAGAAACTATACAGTTCCGTTCGGGGGGAGTAGTAGGGGGGGCATCCCCCCACCTCCCCCCTCCCCCCTCCCCCCTTCCCCCCTCCCAAGGTCAATTTCAGTAGGTCAGGAACTAAAGTCCTTCCGAGTCGGATAGTGGAGACTCCATTAGCACAATATTTTTTGGGACAAATTGTTCCGGTTTTGGGACATTGTATTAAATTAGTGAACGGATCAGGTAGCTATAATGTGTCTAATGTTTGTGGAACAGGGGCAAAAAGTCTTCCTTGTAACTTATTTTTTGGGACAATTTATCCTGCTTTAGTTGTATTAAAGGTATGTGCTAATGTTCCTGGTCAATATTTCTATTCCATTATTGATACAATAGGAATTCTAAAGATGGCATAAAGTAGCATTAAGTTGCAACAGCAAATATCTATCAGTTTTGCATTTTAGTAACTAATTCTGAACAAAATTTATGCCATGCTGATGCTAGAACAGTGTGGGCACTTTTTATTTACCAATCATCAATAAATAAGAAGGCCATAACTTCTCAATAAAATGCAACAAAACAACAATAGCATTGACCTGCATATTTATTGGCCAAGGCCTCCAATTAAACACCACATCTTTAACATTCAATACATATCTATCAGACATGTTAAAGTAAGTAGATGCACCAGCGATACATAGAGTTATACATAATATATATGTATGGATTTCAATTCTTTAATCACAATCAATGATCAGAATTGGTAAAGCTATTGAATACAATCCCAGTATTCCAAATTCCAGATCGAGGATGTGACCATTTAACATCTTATTCTGATGTCAATGTCAATGAACCAAAACAGCTCTAACCATTCTGATCACGTATTGTGACGAAAAAATAAATATCCATAAATAATCTATATGTACATCTAAATATATAAAACAAAGTTGTGTTAGTTATTTTGGTGGATTCTTCTCCATTCCGAATAGCAGAATAAGTAATAAAAAATAGCAGAATAAGTAATAAAATATCAGATAAGTTATCGAATAACAATAATGTTACTGTACAGGTACCAAACTATTAGGCTCAAGATGTATTTAAATAAGATTATTGTATCCTTAGTACACATGCCAGGTATTTTCATTTAAAACTGTGAATATTTAACATCTAAAATTTGCAATGGCAAGCAATAAAACATTTGTGGTAAAAAATTGTATATTAATGTTATCACCTTAATGAAATCCTAGATTAAGTTTAGCTAAAGTTAACACAATATTTATTTGACTGTTAGGTGGTACGAAGTTCGCCGGGTCAGCTAGTATACATATAAAACTATGAATCTCTGGCCTCTCTATAATGGCCATCCTTAAATTGTACATAAGATTATGTAGTTCGCCTTTTACGACATGTTAGAGGAGCTACTAAACATATTAATTAATTATACCTAACAAGTTTTTTTGTTGTTGTGATATTCCAAGTGTCAGTGCTCTATCGAAATTCAATGTTGTTTTTATTAGAACATAGGTGAACAGTAGTTAAATTAAGAGAACTATTCAAACATATTCTGCGGCAGATCTTGAACTGAAAAGTAGGTCCTACCTTGTTTGTGAAACATTGCCAATGATCTCAATAATCATGAGCCATGCCTGTGATTTTAACATCCCATGCACCAAGTTAAGTTGGTAGCAAAACTTGTTTAAGACCACAGATTTATGCAGCGTCTTCAAACAATTTCGAGTATGTTGTTGGAAAGTACCATTGATTTATGCACACAGGCACCTGTAGCACAAGCATACATAGGAAGGTTTTAGATTATTTTATACTGGAGTAGTGCACTGGTACCTTGAATAGGTCAAGCTTATCTGCAGCCCTCACACACTAGCAGGATGTCATAAGTATGTATGCACCTATACCCTAATGACTAAAAAAACGAGTAAACTGACAACATCAAACGTCACTTCTTGAAATAATGTTGCCATGTTCAAATGTTTGACAGTGATATTCTCATTCATTCTATAATGAATAGAATGAAAATTAATAAAGTAATTCTTTCTTTAAAATTAGGATTTTTAATAAATATTTGTCACAATTTAATATGACATTGAAAGCATTACGCTTTCTCTCATTAGAGGTGGCAGAAGCAAATTGTGCCCGCTTTTTGTGAGTTATTCTATTGCAAATGCTTAATTTTTCTTACTTATTATTTCGCAAACAAAGGAGAGTGCATCATTTCAGTTTAAACAAGCTATATGCACTATCTATCAATATCATTCTATATTGAGACATTAGAATGATCGAAATCATTCTTGACCCCATCACTATTTATTTTCTACCAAAAAGCAGTAACATCTACATTTACTTAGTTATTATAATAATTAAGGTGTTATGCTAGGAAAGTTAGTGTTTATAGGAGAGTAATATTGGAGCAGGTACCAGGCTATCATGAGTTACCTGTATGTGCCAGCCTTCTCCCGACGAGCGGCGAGTCGAGCAGCAGCCGCCGCAGCGACCAGCGCCCCAGCACGCCGCCGCCCCAGCTGCACCCCCCGCCGCCGCTCCCGCGTCTCATCTCCTCGGCCACGATCACTGATCACTGCACCAACACGCAAACTTGTCCATCACAACACGAGACTACCGTTAGCGAGCCAAGTAAACCATTGAATGGATGGCTGTTGAGTAACAGCGAGAGAGAAAGTGCCGATGGCCAGACAGACGGCCCGCGCGTGCCGCGGCCTCGTTCTTGCAGATGCCAGATGCAGACTCTCGTAGTGGGGACGAACTCATTGAGCATCCATTGTGGTATTCACAACAAACTTGGTACTTCACACGCGACTGTATTTTGTTTATTGACCATAAGGAGTAAGGAAGACGAAGCGCTAATAGATAGGTTGCGAGATGTCGACGTTTCCATCAATAGGATCTTATTTCGGACATACGAAACGAAAAATAAAACTTGCAAATGTGAAGTGAATGTCCAATGATGTCCAATCCAACCACTAACGAAAACGAAGACACAAACGAAACGATGAGCATTGAGTTGAGTAGGTAACTGTCAAAACTAATGATACCAGCCTAAAAATTGCCATGCTGTAAAGGAAATATAAAATGTGCTAAATAAAATTATCACCACAATATCTTCAATATCTACGTAGTAAAATGCATTTTGTGGTTCATTTCAACGTACCTATCACCAGAAATTCATAGCAAAAACAACACCAAAACACTACGCAACAAAGTTCAACAAAATGATGTGACAGTGTGACGACTTCAAAGATAACCGGGAACAATATTTCTTATTTATAGCAACACAAATAATCAAGGTCCGTTTGAAAACCAAACTATTTATACTATCTGGGTTCATTAAAATTTTAATTTTTTGAATGAATATCAGTAAAAATAATACTGACCAAAATATTCAAATAAAAACAAGAAATTAAATTATTTAGAATACATCCAAGTAGGTTCTACAAAAACATTTTATTTATTTTTACAAAATCGAAGCATCGAAGCCCATACATTTTGGAATTTGACAAATTTTCTTTTAGGTGTTTCAAAATGATCTGAGGAGAGGGTTGCTGCTCGGTTGCTGTTTGCTTCTAGAGGCTCAGAACAATAAGGTTCTAGGGGTATTATAGGAAACTCTTGGCCCTTTGACACTGTATGAAGTGCAGGTGCAGGTGAGAAGTGACAGTGATTTAGTGAGTGTGGATGTGTGTGATGTGAAGTGTGAAGAAGTGTCAAATTCTGTGTTCTGTGTAGCTGCTGATACTGTTATTAGTAAAAACCAGAGCCGGTAGTCGTCGCGCCGCACGGAATTGCATGCTAGTGGCTAATAGTGAGGACGCAAAAAAGCCTGCTTTGACTTGTTGACGGTGCCGAGATGCGCCGCGCGAGCTACAAACAAACCAGAATTTGCGCTCTCGCCATAGCCACTGCCATGCCATACCTGTACGCGAATTGCGGCCCAGTTGTTTGTTGAACGTCAAACAGCCGAGCCTTGCAGTCCCTGGACACCAACACTGTCAAGTAAACAGCTAGTGAAGGCTCGCTGCTAGTGGAGGGGGGAGGGGGAGTAGAAGGGCACACACGTGGGTAGTGGTGGTCATAACGGCTAATTTTTGATAACAGGCTAAATGGAATAAGCTAATATTTTTTTAGCCTGCTAATTTACACGCTAAGTTATCGAAACGAACGCGTCGAACGCATTGTGAATGTTTTCGAGAAAGCGCGCGAAATCACTCAACGTCCAGCGCGGACGCGAGTAACCGGTCGACTGATCACGCTGCGCTGTGCTATTTTTAACGTAATACTACAAAAAGTCCGCTGGCGCTAGTAGCAGCGCAGCGCGCATGGCGCTAGCAGCGCAGCGCGTACGGCGTCGGTCCGTTTCGTTATGATAACATAGCTCTATCTGATTCGACTAATAGCACGCGCTTTTCGTTACAAGTAAATAACGTGCTGCTTTAAACGGCTTTACGTTATATTACCCACCACTACACGTGGGACTTGGCTACTGGCTACTCGCAAATAAATAGAATACGCTTCTATTCAGCTTACTTCAATGATAAGTAGTCACTTCACTCGCACTTTTCATCGCAGTTGCTGTTCACACGTGGTTTGCACTTCACACTTCGCACTTACACTTCTTACATGCACTCGCACTTAAAAATACAAAGTATCAACGGTCCTTCAGCCTGAGAGTGAGCGATGTATTTTGGAACGCAGCTTGTCACTTTGTCAGCCGGCGCGGCGGGCGAGCGAGAAATAGCTATTCCTGAATTTTCTGATCTGACCATTAATGTTTTGTCTGTCTGACGCGACAATTTCACAGCACTTTACTCACAGTCTGTACCAATACTACCATTATACATATTTGTATTGTAGTCGATTCTGATACGAAGTGATAATACCAATTCTTTACTTTCAAGAGTTTCAAGTTTATCTCTTGCTCATATCTGAAAATGAAATCCTTTCTCAGCAAAAATGTTACATTGTTTTTATTCCTTGCGACTCTCTGTTCTGTTTTGTGTGAAAACAAATACTCTCGAAGTGCCAACGAGAAGAAGACTGCAAGTGTGGAATTCAGAACCCTAGAGAAGCCATTTAGGATGAATAAACTCAATTTACTTTGGACAAAAGCACAACAAGTCAGTACCTGTAGCAAATAAAATATTATCATCACCATCACCAGCTTGTTTCCGTATGGGGCATGGGCCTCCTTCTCCTTTTTGTGTCAACTTATCCGGTTGTGTGCCAATACAATTCAGGATTTCCCCCACAATTCACACACTTCTGTTTCCCTCTTTCAGCCACCACTGAGTCACGGACCTACACCACCTGTAATCACCTGCCTCTCCTCGCCACTTTTTTTGTTTTTCATTCCTCTGAGTGTTCCACCCACTTTTTGTCTTGGGTATGGCGGCCTCAAAAGTAAAAATATTAAAATTCACAAGTGGCAGGTTCCGCCCCCTTATTGATACTCTGACCCACCATTATAATGAAATTGTGAAAATTTTCCATTGATCCCAGTGTGCAAAAAAATAACATTATTCATCTTCTTCATTTGAAAAACTTTGACTTTGAATAAAACATTTGGCACTTATTAGATTGATAGGAACTTTTCACAATTTCATTATAATGGTGTCCCTAATGTTTATGCAAATGTCCTCTTGGAATTTATGTAAGGATAAGTACCCCTATTTTTAAGCTAAAGTAACTGGACTACCATTTGGGAACATTGAATGGTCAGCAAATTGTAACGATGACCCCCCTGGTTGCCTCAAAGCAAAAAAAAACTAAAAACTTTCTTGGCACCTGCTTATCTACATCCCAGCCAGACCCCAACCCAACTTTTATTTATCATAAGTAGGTATTCAGGTTATCAGTCCTATTCTTGTTTTGATGATATTTATCTGTCCAACAGAGACTAACTGAGCCGAAGCTGAAGTCTCTCTACAGTGACCTGATGATACATGACAAGGAGGAACTGATTTACAAGCGCATGCGGTCCGATGGAGGAGACAAGGAAGGCTTGAAGGAAGCCGAACTACGGAGGAAGCTGACCAACATCATGACTTCTTATGGATTGAGACAACATTTTGAAGATCACAAGCCGGGGAAAGATGGTCAGCATGATGTAAGAAGTTTTACAATTTTTCGCAAAAATGGGCCTCTCCAAATCTGCTTCTCTTACAACTGATATAAAAGTAACTTCAAGGTTTTTGAACAACAACAAATATCAGAATAAAGAGATAAGCCACATTCACATGAATAAAAGTTAATGACTTTAGCACAAGTTCATTGACTAATGATTAAAATAACATGTGGCCTGATACCATGTGTTAGATTCCACTGTTTCAAATAACATGTGGCCTGATATCATACATTAGATTCCACTGTTTCAAATCAGTGTATAATGCTGTTAGAGGACATTATGTAGTTCCAAATGTAATAGTGGTTTGAAGTTTTTACTTTTTACTTTACCAATTAGTTTTTGGTGCCTACTTTACTTTATCCATTTTCGTCTCTTCTGGGAATCTTATAAGAAAATAAACTTTATTCCCATACCATGAATAAGTAATTTCAGTTTTTTTGCCCTATACTCTTGTAAAACTTGTTATCCACCCATGTAATAAAGATATACAAATTACTCGACAGGCCTTCAACTCAGCACTAGACGACCACATAAACCGGAGCCTCTTCAAGGACAAGAAGCTGAACATGCTCTGGTCCAAGGCGGAGAGTTCTGGCTTCACCGTCGAGGAGTTGGCAGCCTTGAAGGAGGAGTTCCAACATCATCAGGAGAAGATCGACCAGTATTATGAGTTGCTGAATGATGTGGATGGAGTGAAGCAGGATGGATTTAAAAGTATGAACAGATCAATGCTTTCTTAGTTATAAGACGGTACAGACGGAACCATTCGTGTGCGAGTACGACGCACACTTGACTGATTTTAAAATCCTCCCATATAGTAGGCTTAGCATGGTTTTGGAGAATTCTTGTATTTTAAGGTGATTATATTTATATTTGTTCTCAGACGCAGTAAACGAAGAAGAGATGGAGCGATTTAACGAGATCACTAACCCCGAAGACGGCAATGATAAGGAGTACCTCGATAAGGCTAATCTGGTGAGAGACAAGCACCGGGGCCTGCGCGACGGGTATGATAGACTTCATAGAATCACTGCTAAAGGTAACATTTCCACCTTGAGGCTTCATATTGTTGTCTAGCTCTAGCCTGGACTAAGGCTGGACTAACTTTAAAAGCACAGAGGCTTTCGTTGCTGCATGACGAAGGAAGACGAAAGCATTGACTATATGAATCATTGTCTTTAAGGCCTCGATGAGCTAGGTTCAAAGCGCGGGCCAGGATCGACGTAAAGACAACAATAAAAAAAAATGATGGTCGCATCGTTTTTGGGCACGGCGGGCCCGCTTCAAGTCTACTCGACGCTCGTAGGCTCACCCTGTGACTTACCAAACTGCCTAAATTATTTTTAATCAAACTCAACTTTCCAGGGCCTAACAACAAGGAGTTCATCGAACCTAAAGTGCAAGGTCTGTGGAAGATAGCAGCGGCCGCTAACTTCACTGTAGACGAGCTTGCTTCTCTCAAAGTACGTAGAACAGGAGACCAAAGCTCAAGAGAATATTTTTGTTCAATTATCAACCTTAGAGAGGAAGTCTTCTATAGAGTTTTGTAGTCATTTTTTTGAATCTTTATTGCACTCTAAAAGTAATACTTTGCGCGTCAAAACTCAAATCTGTATTTGCCTAGCTAAGTCGTCGCGTCTCGTAGCGAGTGATAAGTTAGCGAATGCATGTTGTCTAGGGAGGCAGGACATACGATACGCTATGAGTACCTATGAGGTATCCTCTGTGTATCTCTAGCCTAGCCATTTCATTCAGGGTGCATTGATATAGTAATACAACGGAATTATAGTGTTTGTTTTGTTGCAGGTGGAACTACAGCACTACGAGAACCGTTTGCTGAAACTACGTCACCTGCATGCTGATCATGTAAGCAATATGGACAAACGCCGTAGCAAGGTTTGCATGCCGTTTAATTTTTTAGGGTTCTGTACCCGAAGGATGCCAAACGGGGCCCTATTACTAAGCCTCCGCTGCCCGTCTGTCTGTCCGTCAGCGGGCTGAATTGCACGAAAGTTGAATAGCTAAAGAGTTGAAATTTTAATAGAATGTATCTGAATAAATGATGAAAATAGCATACAAAGGCTTGGCAAACTTTCGGTGGAACTTCGTGTTTCATCAAAGGATAGGATTCAAATGATAAAAAATGTCTCCACTTCAGTCCACTAGCATCCTGTAGCCTGAGTTCACCAGGATCCCCCGGGGGATCAGGCTAGCTAGGGGATACCGGCGGACTGAATGCCCTCATTAAATCACTTAGCGTCACGCCTTTTGTGGCAGAGGCACAACTGTGCCCACTCTCAGCCAGTGATTCAATACTCCATTTTGCGTGACAGGGGGCTAGCCCATCGCCGCAGCTATGGAGTTATGAAGGTTTCCTCAAAGTCCGTATTGCGTACTTAAGATAATGACTTATCTCATTGGTACATGGTCAGCACCGGGATTCGAACCTGCATCTCCTGCGTGAGAGACAAGCATGAAACCCACGGAGGTCTTCTTCACGCTGTTTTTGCCTCTTCCACCCCGTATGGGAAAAGCCGTGACGCTATGTAATGCAATGAAAGCCCTCGCCCCATGCCCCCCAGGTGGCGGCGACGGGAGACAAGATGGACCACTTCGACGAGCAGCAGCAGACCATCAAGAAGCACACGCGCAAGGTGGAGAAGATGCACGAGGACCTGGAGACCAGGATCCTGGCTCGGCACCACGAGCTGTAGGCGACGGACGAGTGGCTGAGTGCAGCTGGACTAGACGGCGAGTTGGCAATAAACTCGAGAAAACGTAGACAACAGTAGCCCGTAGCCCAATCACGAGCAGAGATTCGATAGAAAACTATCGAAAAGTCAAATGTCAGTGATTCTTATTCTTTATAACATAATAGGCTTGTGGCCAAGGTAATCCAAAAAATCTAGGAACAAGTCTCAAGTTGAAGCATTATGTACAAAGGCATTCTCAGAATTGCATATTTCCAGCAGATATATTTTTTAAAGTCAATTTTCTGCAAAAAAAGACAGCATTTGATGGCACTTTTACATGACGTCATTCTGTTGTTATTTCATAGAACTCAGGAACAAGTTCCGTTTTGGCAGTTCATAAAAAGTATCTATTTTGACTTGACAGGCCACAAGCCTATTTCCTGCGTTCTCGAAAACGTTTGACGATCTCGGAATCGTTCGTGATCGAGGCTTTTAGGTAGCAGGAAAAATTACGCATCGAAAAAGTATTGAAATTAAAATGTCAGTGTCTTTTGTGTAAAACTTCATCATGAGGTTCATTTCATCTGAACTCGAACACTTTTTCGCGCTGTCAAACGTTCCTGCTTGAGGTGCTTGGGGCACTGTAGTCTGAGCAATGACTAGCGCAACACGGGTTTTGTCGTGGGAAAGTGAGGGAGTTTTATGCAGTTTCTATAGCTCTCTCCCTCACCAACTCGGCAAGTAAACATGCGAGTTGTCGAAGTTTGCTCGAGTTTATGCTTATCTACCTAGTCCGACGAGCTAGTCCACCTTGGGCCCGTAATAATTAATCTCTCTCAGCTGTGAGAGCTGTCTTAAGCGCGTGATAATGGATTTGATATGGAGGAACCGTCATTGTACCCGCTTTTCAACGATCTTTTGGCGCGGTGACAGATGGAACTAACGCTTTTTGACAGGTTCGTTGTAGTTGCGTAGAAGTGGCGCCCCCTGTTAACGTCACTCGCGCGCCAAAATATCGTTGGAAGACTGTAGCTGAACTCTACTTAGTTGGTGAGGGAGAGAGCTATAGAAACTGCATAACTCTGTCCCTCACTTTCCCACGACAAAACCCGTGTTGCGCTAGTCATTGCTTAGACTACAGTGCCTCAAGCAGGAACGAACGTTTGACAGCGCGAAAAAGTGTTCGAGTTCAGATGAAATGAACCTCATGATGACGTTTTACACAAAAGACACTGACGCTCGCAGAAGCACAAAATTGTGTTTGACTTTGACGGTGACTACCAAGACGTCAATTAATGTCTGCAAGGAGATGGGAACTTAATTTCCCCTAATTTTCATGTCATTTTTTTTTCCTTTTCGGCCAAGACAATGACAATCTCTCGACTGAAAGGGTTAAACAAGTCTCAGAGCTGAGAGCGGTTTATGTCTGTGGGAGTTCCTCTTGCTCATACAATACACCGCGAGCCAAGCACTATCTACTAATCTCCTTACAACGATATTATAGATTTTTCTAATAAAATAGTGTTTGATAGTAGTGCTTGACTCGCTGACCCCCGGTTTTCGAGACGCTGATCAGAGTTTACGATTAGTTAACAGAGCAATTAACTACTTTCAGCCACTCACGTGCCGCCATCAGCTAATCACGTGTCGCTATTTTGAATTAATCATCGATTAGCTAATCGTAGCCTTTGAACAGCGTTTTAGAAAGCAGCCGTTAGTATCTTCCGACGGCGATATACAGGGTGTAACAGAAACATAAATTAAAAAACTTAGGAGTTTCTCAGGAACATAATAGTGAACAACTGTCACTGATAAACCAATTCGATCAGAGCAATTTCCGTTGCACCGTGCAGGAATAGTTAGTTAGGCAGGTTCATGTCAGTAAAATAAACGGTAGTGTGATGTCTGCGTTTTTCGCACACTGGCGCGGTTTATCCCACTATTTCTCTTAGTTATTTCTATTGATAGAAATACTGGGACAGATTCTTCCACTATTTCCATTGCTAAACAGATTTTCAAATAACACAACTTCCACAATAGAAATAATGGGATATAATTTGGAAAAAAGGCTAGTTTTTCTATTGTATTGTATTTCCATGGAAATAGTGGGATACACCCCACTGGCAAACAAACGAATATTATACGTAGATAGTGAAATGTAAAACTTGTAATTATGTTTTTAAGTAAATGTACAATAATTTTGTGAGCCACATGATCATGATTGGAAGTCTAGTATGAAAAATATAGTTGGATAATGTTGATTGTTATTTTTCTAAAATGCATTTATTTTATATTGGTTTTGCTGAGCAGTTATATAGGTATATTGATTTCAGATTTATGCGTGAATCTCATTAGATACTGTGAATGAATCGTGATAGATGAGATAATCGTTTAATTATTTTTGTATTCTGTGCCAGTAAAGCTAGATTCTATTGTTTTAGCCACATATGGCTCTAGCATATTGACGTCTGGTAATAAATAATGTTTTTTTTTAATGTCTGACTTTGAAGTTTCATTGTTAGGTCATTTTATTAACCGACTTCCCAAAGGAGGAGGTTTACAATTCGTCCGGATGTTTTTTTTTTTATGTATGTGCCCCGATAGCGCCTAAACGGATGGACCGATTTGGAAAATTATTTTTTTGTTTGAAAGGGTTTACCTTCCCATTGGTCCCATTGACACCAGGTCAGGATCTGATGATGGGATCCTGGAGAAATCGAGGGAACTCATCAAATATTATAGGCAGACCTAGTGATTTTTGTTTTTTTCATAATAACTCGTGCAAATGCACATGGTAAGCATAATATTGTGATGAGGAACTGCTGATGAAGACCACATATGGCCACCAGATCTGCTCAATACTAGCTACAAATACAATGCGTGGCTGACGGGCAGGCAACGCATAGCCTAAACTGGTGGACCTAGAGCCATGAAACTTTGTACAGGGGTTCCTTAGTAGCGTGGGGTAGCACTGATATGGGATTTGACAAAATTAATTCCCCAAGGGGGGGGGGGGGGGGGGGGGGAATAAGGGGTTACAGTTTGTATTAAACTCAATCTAATCAAATAGGGTTTGTGGAAGTCGGTTTTTTCTAAAGTTTACTTTTTGTTTCAATTATTTTGTAACTGATTCTGTCTTTAGTTTTTATCATCATTCTTAATTTTCGTATGATTCTCAGTCACTGTTGTATTGCAGTATAGTTACAACTAACAATTATTTAGAATATTAGCCTACTTAAGCAATCACACAAGATCAATTTGACAACGGTTTATTTGCCTAGAACTTACCGCATATCCTTGCTATAAATCATATTCGAGACACATTAGGTCCTCAATAATAATTTACTTATAAAATATACATTTGTTATCATTACCCAAATAATAAACCTATAAAAAATAAAATTGAAAACAGGCGTAATTATTAAAAACACCAGTGGGTACTGTGCATCAATATATCATATTTAATCTTCATGTACAAGCAAATTTATCAATACACATTTAATTATCCGCTTCATCTCCGAGCGCATCCAAATAATATCGTATTATGCCATAATATAGACTGTAAAATGTATAATAATAACGTGTTCTCGTATTGTGCCTTGCGA